>PVIW01000083.1:600000-845869 GCA_004026585.1 Noctilio leporinus | reverse complement strand
TTTACACAATGGAATTCTATATAGCAGAAAGAAAGAAGGAACTTGTACCCTTTGCAACAACATGGATGGAACTGGAAAGTATTATGCTTAGTGAAATAAGCCAGTCAGTGAAGGACAAATATCATATGATCTCACCCATTACGGGACAATAATGAGCAAAACTAACAACAAGCAAAACAGAACCAAATATATGAATACAATGAATAGGCCTTCAGTGGTCAGAGGGAAAGGGGTTTGGAGGAGGGGGGAGGCAGAGGCAAGAAAGGGGAGCAGCTTAGACAAGAACCTAGTATAAAGGAACCATGGACATGGACAACAGGTGGGATTGACTTTGTGGGGAATGGGTAGGTGGGGAGGGGGACAGAGGGGAGCAAAAAGGGGATGGATGTAAGACAACAACAATAAAATTTGTTTAAATAAATAAATAAAATAAATTGTGGAAATATACATTTCCAGTTACGAAGGCCCCCAAACTGGGGACGCTTGAACAAAGGAATTAATGCTATAGTAAACTTTATTATTGAAATGTGGACATACCTAACCTCTACCTCAGAGTCTTAAATAGTTCAGGGGCTAGTTTAAAACCACATAGGAAGTCAACCACAAGTTCAAAAAATTAGCTAGAATACTATTCTACAAAATAATTTAAATCTTAGGGATTTTTATTTTTTACCTCAACTTAGTAGACATAATTTCTACTCTGGGGGCTGGCTGAGCACAGCAAGTGCCATTATTTTTGAAGGCTTCAACTTGTAAAACACATGTAAAGGAAAAATAAAGGGTATTGGAAGAAGTAAGACCTGTGCACAGCCTAAATAAATGAATAAATCTACTATTTTAGATAGAAAACTCCAAAAAGAATAAGTTGTAGTTCCAGTAGCTTAAAATAAAGTTGAGTGATATTATTGGAGTGGGGAGGATCTGACTCAAAAACCAAATTCATTTTTCACAATGGGTTTGAAACTGTCTCTAGGACAACTTTCACAAAAGTGAGTTCTGCAACACACCATTTCTGTAATATATTTCACAAAAATAGCATTCCAGAGTAAAATAAGTATTAAAGAAGAAAAAAATCTGCTTAATTTTGCTACACAGTAGAAGGAATCAAAAGCAGGCTAGAGAAAGCAGAGGATCAGATCATCAAGCCTGAACTCAATGTAGAAAAAAATTCCCAAGCAGTGCAACAAAATGAAAAAAGACTGAAAAAGAATGAAGAGCTGTAGGACAACATGAAACACAGTAACATCCATATCATAGGGATACCAGAAAGCAAAGAGGAATTTATATCTAAAATACTGTCATTTAACATGTAATAATTATATAAGCTATTGGCATATTTTAAATTTTTTGTATTAACTCTTCAAAATCCAGTATGTACTTTAAATATGTGTAAAAATATGTATGGGTGTAAATGTATTTTTGCATGTGTTTTGTAATATTGTAATTCATATTACGTAAAAGAGTAATTCTTTAAATGAATTAATATAGGCATTTTGGAATAATGTAAAGAAAACTTTGTATTAATATGATTTGAGAAGCTGGCAGAAGGCAGTAATTAAATAATGAAATATCTGAATGTGAAAGGCAAAAAAGAAGTACACATTGGTGATTACAGAATAGACAGGGGGATGTGAAGAAGAATAAAGGAAATAGAGAAGCCAAAGAACTTAGATGCATGACACATGACACATGACACATGACACATGAACTAAGGGGGGCATTGCTGGAGGAAATGGGGTACTGGGTGGAGGGGGGCAAAGGGGAGAAAATTGGGACAACTGTAAAGCAGAGTAAATAAAATAGATTATTTAAAACAAAAAAGAAAGAAATTGCAGAACTGGGTAAGATATGCCATGACTACTCAGATACTCTATGGGATAGCAGAATTGATATAAAATGAAAAAAGGTAAGGAAGACACTGAGCTCATCTTTTTATCTTGGAAACATACATGATAAAGTAGTAAAGCTACCCTAACCAAGTAGCTCAGTGAGAGCATCATCCTGATATGTCAAGGTTGCAGGTTCAATTCCTGGTCAGGGCACATACAAGAATAAATCAATTAATGAATAAGTGGAAGAACAAATCAATATTTCCCTCTCTCTTCCTTATAAAAATTTTAATTAAAAAGATAAATAAAGTTGACTGACATATATTTTTAGATAGGATTTTTCTCTAGGTATCAAGTTTCAAATTACAGAATGGTTTGTAAGAAAATTTCTTGGCTATAAAACAATCTTTAAAAGTACTTGAACCCTGGCTGGTGGCACAGTGGGTAAGGCGCTAGCTAGCAAAGCTGGTTCGTGTCCCAGCCAGGGCACATAACCAGGTTGCAAGCCAGGCCTCCAGCCAGGTTTGTAGCTGGAGGCAGATGAAAGGCAACCATACATTGATGTCTTTCTCCCTCTCTGCCTCTCTCCCTTCCCCCCTCTCTAAATGTAATAAAATAAAATATTTTAAAATAATAAATAAAAGTACTTGAGATATCTACTATTGTGTTAAATATTTTAAAATATACTGAATTGAGTACTGTCTGGTGGTTCAGTGGATGGGTATCAGCCTGCAAACCCAAAGGGCACATAACCAAATTGCAAGCCAGGTCTCCATCCAGGTTTGTAGCTGGAGGCAGATGAAAGGCAACCATACATTGATGTTTCTCTCCCTTTCTTCCTCTCTTCCTTCCCCCTTCTTTCTAAAAATAATGAATAACCTCTTTAAAGATATACATATATATATATATATATATATGCACATTATATTTACACACACACACACACACACACACACCGAATTAAAAGCAAACTAGAAGGTTAGTTAATTCTAAATAAAGTTGTGGCCTCTATTAGAAAGCTGCAATCAGCTTTATTTATAATTGAAAATGAAATACAATCTCAAAAATAATTAAAGATGTTTTCCAAGAAAAGTCTTCAAATGTTTGAATTTTAACACTAAAAGAGGTGCCTAGGTATCAAACTCAAAAACAGTGAACTGCATACATATATACTAGCTTAAGGAGAATAACTCCGTAAGGTATTTATTTTATAAAGTCTGCATTAACTAGGAGTGAATTTTTAAAAAAATATATTGATCTAGAAAATGAGGAAAGAAGAGAGAGTGGGAAACATCCATTTGCTGTTCCACCCATTTACGCATTAATTACTTGACTCTTGTATGTATATTGGCATATCAGGTCAATGCTCCAAACAACTGAATTACCTCAGGGCTGGAGTGAAAATTTTAAATTGATGATTAATTGGAAAATTATCACCACAATAAGTCTAGTTAGCATTCATCACCATGCATAATTATAATTTTTATTTCTTGTGATAAGAATTTTAAGACCTAATCATTATGTTATACACACCTGAAGCATATCAATTATATCTCAGTAAAAAAATGTTTTTTTAAATACATTTGATGAAAACAAAACATTGTAAGATAACCATAGCAGTCACTATTAGGCCTTTTCACAGTTCAGAAATTTAGGGATGAAAGAGCTTAAAAGAATTTTCTCATCCAAGGTTGAAACAAGCAGTACATGTCAAGTGGGACATAAGCCCAGGACCTCATATAATTTCATTGTCATGTGGCCAGGGCTCCTGTCTTTATCAACATATTTAATACAAATTATGTGAAATGGTTACTGAGAAAATTGAGGTTTACAGAAGTTTTATTAAAAATAACTGATTTCATTATTTATGGAAATAATTAAATTCCCTTTAATAAAAGCTCATTACCAAATTATGATTTTATATATATTTTAAGATGAAGCAAGTAAGGTGGAATTGCTAAAGCAGACTTTTCCAAAATTTCATTTATCTTGATTTTTCTTTATCTACAATGTGATGAAAGCTTCGGCATAAGTATATATTAAGAATATAAAGTAAATACATAGATATATGTACATACTTGTATATTTGTTATGTATTAATGAACCAATGACAAGTGAAATGCAGCAATAGTTATATTTGAAATTCTGATGATTGACTCACTTCTATAAACATCCTTAAACAATGATCACATCTGCTTTCTTGTAAATAGAAACATATTAAATATTAAGATAAAAAACCTTTAGAAATATGCTATTGAATAAAATTCAAAAAAATTTTTTTCACTTAACAGTTGCCTTGAACACTAATGAAAGGAAATTATAATGGACACTGTACTATCATGTCTTAGAACAAACTACTGAAATAGTTGCTGGACTTCAATGATCTAAATTGACAATATATAGTTGCAATTTACAGTTTCTAAATTGGTTATTTATATTTTCAAAATTCACTCAAACAACTTTATTTTTTAGCAAAGTACCAACATTAAATCTATAAGAATTCTTAAAATGTAAATGCATAAGAACTTTATGAACTATAACCTTAAAAAAGAAAACACACACATTTGATTTTTTCTATTTATAACATTTAATTAATCCTTGGTATTTGATCCCAAATTTATGAGGTCCTCCCCGCACCAGGCAAGAAAAAGACAATGTAGAATGTACAGAGAAATTTGATCTTAAGGCATATAAATGCATAAAATCATAAAGGAGCTAAGTTTGACAAAAGAAAAAAACACAAAATAAACTTGCATATTAGGTTTCAGAATATGATTACATCTTTACCTTCTTTTGTGGTATATAAGGCTAAGACTGGTTGCTAGGAGAGTAAGGCAGCCACAAATACCTTTGGAAAGAAAAATGTACAGTTCTGGCCAGTTACAGGGTTGGTGGGAGTGTGGTCCAGTACACCAAAAGGTGTGGGTTTGATCCCTAGTCAGGGCACATACTTGGGCTACTAGTTCTATCACTGGTGGGACCACTTTCAAGAGGCAATCCATCGATGAGTCTTTCTCACATTGATGTCTCTCTCTCTCTACCTCTCCACCTTCCTCTTCCTCTAAAAATTAATAAAAATATATTTTGGGTGAGGATTACAAAAAAAGGAAGGAAGGGAAAGGAAAGGAGGGGAAGGGAAGGGAGGGGAAGGGAAAGGGAAAAAAAGGAAAGAGAATAATATCTTCATATACATGTTATTTATATATGCCCATATGTGTGCCTATAATGTCTCAATATTCTTCAAAAAACAACTGTCAGGTTTTATAGAGCTTAAATCATTTGGTGTCATTGAGGTAAGTGGCTAAAATGTCTATTTTAAATTTAGACAGTTCTGCTGTGTCTTAGAAAAGAGTTCATGCATCATGATTCGTTGACAAAATTAGTTTGAAGACACATTTTAATTACTCAAACTTAAACTTATTATTTAATTAGTGCCAACACTGGGGGTCTAGGTGAAGCATCGCTTGTCTTCTAAATATTTATTCTTTACTGGAAATTGAAACTGATAATGTTTATTGATCATTCTGCAAGTGATAAAATATACTGTTCTGCTGAGGATATTACAATTATAATACATATAGAAATGCAAAATATTGTCAAAGCCTTTATATTGGAAATTATATCATATACTTTTATAATGACTTTTATAGTGAAAAACAAGCTTTATTTATAGTTTAGGTTGAATTAGAAAGGTAATTTAAGAAACATGGCATTTGTATTTTAAAAATTTATTTACTACCTGCTTATTATATGCTAAGAGATGGAAGTCATTTAAAAAACAAACAAAAAAAAAGTAAGATCCGATATATTTTAAATGGTTTGAATTTATATATCTTTTAAAAGTATGAAGCTACTATAACATTGCTAGGAGAATGTTTAGATCTCAGCTTTTTGGCAGTTCAAAATGAAATTCTAAAAGATTGACAAGCTAAAAATTAAGTATCCAAAGCAAACTGTCGCTGAGGAAAATCAACTGAAAGAAATCACAGAGTGTAAAATTGTCTTGGACCAAATTACATGATTTGAGCTAGAGTCTGGCTTCCTCCTTAGGGTGAACACCTCATCACAGTCTTTTCTGGGAGGTTTGGCTTTCAACAATTTCAGGAAAGCAAACGCACACATTTATGTTTTCCAACTTTGAAAAATAAGGTTTATTTCCAAGAGCACTTACTAACTAGTAAGCTGCTCAAAATATCTTAATACTAGAGCACATATTAAAAATTATCCTGAATACCTGAATTATGCAAGTGAATACCCCTACCTACCAAGATCCAAGAAAAGCAGGCATTCAAAAAAATAATAATAAAATCTGTGGGGAGGAATGAGTGGGTGGGGAAGGAGAGGGAAAAAAGGAATGGATGTAATACAACAACAATAAAATTAAAGTAAATTAAAAAACATCTGGCTCTGTTGGAAGGTCACATCATGTACCAAATCTAAGAATAAATTATATAATATTATATCATTATTCTCTAAATAAAATAAAATTAAAAATACATTTAGGACAAGTTTTTTGAAGTTTGTGTTTAACCTTGATTAGTTCAGCCCAAAACAAAAGATTTACTGTCATATACTATATATTTAAACAATCATTCCAAACATAAAATTGTATAATATAAACTTACATATGCTTCCCATTAACTCCTTTCAATTAAAATTTCTATGTGAGCCCTGGCTGGGTGGCTTAGTGACCAGCCTGCAAACCCAAGAGTCGCTGGTTCAATTCCCAGTCAGGGCACATACCAGGTTGCAAGCCAGGTATCCAGCCAGGTCTGTAGCTGGAGGCAGGTGAAAGGCCACCATTCATTGATGCTTCTCTGCGTTTCTTCCTTCCTCTATTCCCCTTTCTCTAAAAATAATGAATAAAATCTTTTAAAACCTAAAAATTAAAAATTAAATTTCTAAATGAGAAAAATGTAGCCCATTGAATACTGTGAGTATTCATTTATTTAATACACTTTTGAACACGTGCCATAATACAGCGCTATAACAAATACAAATTATGAAAGTGACTAAGATACTGTTCTTGTACTCATATGTAAATGTCATATTTATGACCAAGAAGTCATGTGTTAAAATTGATTATTGTCATGGGATCAAAAAACAAAATAGTAAGTGCCAGCTAAAATAAATTATGCCTGTATTTCAGAAGTACCTCTAGAAAATGTTATCTTTTTCATCTACATATTTAGTTATAATCAGGGACATTAATGAATATTCAACAATGGTCACTAGTGAGCAACAATGGTAGCTAGTTGCTACCTAACATACTTCTCCGGAGGGGAAATAGAGGCAGAGCCCTTGCCACTACAATCAAATGAAGAACTTAGTACAGGAGGCTAGAAGCAAAAAGAAACACATCTCACCACTTAACTCTGTGGTCCTGAGCTCAGCCTGATAACATTGCCAGGTATCCAGAGCGTTGCATGCAAAACAGCTCAAGAAGAGGGGTGAGTCTCTGAGCCTGTCCTGAAACAGGGGCTTCCATACAATCTGACTAAGATTGTGGGGGGAGTTCTGAACATCACAAGCAGGAATTACACGGTAGGAAGACGAAGGCCTATGCTGGGAAAGGACAGCTCTGTACAATTTTACTAAGACAAAGAACCTTTACTAACAAAGCTAGAAAACGTTTGTAGCTGTGCATTATTCCCAAGGGGAAGAAGCAGGGTTACCTAGGTGCCAACTGAGGTAAATAACCCATGAACCCCAATAGTTGGTGCACTTACTTAGATCAGTTTGGTACCCACTTGTAGCCTTGCCTCAAGTGTATAGAACAGATTGGCTGACCTAATAACAAATTTAGCAACGACTTTCTTTAAATGGGGGATACTTAGACTTGTCATTGCCTGCTTGCAGCTCCATGCTTGTATGTGTTTTATAAATAAGCTTGCTATTTCATTTTCACTATACATGTTCATCTCCCACTTGAATTATTCTCCTGCTTGGAGACAAGAACTGAGGTGAGGAAGAAAGGCTCCCTGACTTGGTTGTCTCTCTCCCCATCTGTAACAACTTAAGGCTTAAACATGGTATAAGATATTTGAGAAAGTAAAAAGCACAGAGTAGGTAATATGGGCAATCAGGCTGCCTTTTCAACATGGAAGCATGGGGAGTTACTATGTTGCTGGGAATTACAAAATGATTAGAAAAATAAGAACAGAAATAGAAAATATAATGACATTTTAGAGATTGTTGCTTAAAAATGTAGACTTCAATTTGAAAATTATTCAGGGCTCATAAGATGTAAGAAGGTAAAAAAACAATAACATTTTATAGTAGACAAACAATAATTTACACATTTGGTCACTGCTGTATCATGTCATCCACTTCAACAGATTACTCCTCTAAATTTGTGTTTAAAAATACTGCAAGTACACATGCATGCATGCAATCAATCATACAACATGCCTGTAGTTAAAAGAGAGTTGGTGGGTGTCTGTCACATGGCAGTAAATTTATAAGAAAATCAGGCCCTGGCTGGGGGCACAGTGGATAGGTGCTGGCCTGTGAACCCAGGAGTTGCTGGTTCAATTCCCTAATCAGGGCACATAACCAGGTTGCAAGCCAGGTCTCCAGCCAGGTCTGTAGCTGGAGGCAGATGAAAGGCAACCATACATTGATGTCTCTCTCCTTGTCTTCCTCCCTCCCTGCCCTTCTCTAAAAATAATGCATAAAATCTTTAAACAAAAAAGAAAAGAAAGAAAATGAGGTGGAAAAATTCTGATTGCTGAGGAGAGGGAACTGTTTTCATCTAAATGTTGTTCATGAAATCTTGGTCAAAATTCACATGACTCATTAATTCAAGGAAAGGGAAATATGCAATTTGATGTTCCAAGAAGACAAGGAGAAATACAGTAGATAAGGGCAAATGTTATAGTATTTACTGTTATCCCCCCTGCTTGAAAGATAAGACCTCTTTCTAGCTGTAGAGGCTCAATGTCCATCTTCCTTTTATTATAAGATTTGCTATTTCCTTTTCACCTTGAAAAAGCAGTATAATCAGGAGCCAACATAATACATGAGCAGACATTTATCAGGTAAATAATATATAAAATACGATCTGAGGAATGTTGTGCTGGCTGAACTGACAAAACATGACACAGCACTTCAAATGTGTCAATAGGTTTTTATTTTTTAATTTTTTATTTGTTTTTACTTTTTAATAATTGGACACTCTAAAGTGAAATAAACCAGCCAGAGAATGACAAATACCATATGATTTCACTCATACGTGGACTCTAATAAACAAACTGAACTAACAAGCAAGACTTATAGATGGCGAGCAGGCTGACAGCTCTAGGGGGTTGAGTTAGGGGGTAGAGGGATTAAACCAAAAAGAAAAAAGGATTCACAGACATGGACAACAGTGCCGTGATTAGGGGTGGGGGGATGAGAGGGAGGTGAAAGAGGGAATAATGGGGATAAATTATAATGGAAAAATACAATAAAAAATAAACTATTAGCCCTGGCTTGTGTGGCTCAGTGGATTGAGTGCTAGACTGAGAACCAAAAGGTTGCCAGTTCAATTCCCATTCAGGATACATGCCTGGGTTGCAGGCCAGGTACCCAGTTAGGGACATGTAAGAGACAACCAATCACGCATCAATGTTTTTCTCCCTTTTTCTCCATCCTTTCACCTCTAAGAAATACATAAAAATCTTTTTAAAAAATAAAGTATTAAAGTTAAAAAATAATTGGGCACTCTGTCAGTGTTCTCTGAGAAGATCATAATCATCTGCAATTGCAATGCACTGCATGAAGTTACCTTTGTTTTATTTTATGTCTAACTGAGTCCTGGTTATACCATAACTTTGTGGTTGTACCTATATGACATCTATGTGTCCCTTTTTGAAAATAAACTTTCCTTCTGTGGGGTCCTTGCAAACAAAAGGCTTGGATTGATTTCAGGTTTCAGGACTGTAGTTTTCATTTGCGCATTCTAAATTTTTTAAATTTCTGAGGTTGGGCCCTAAAAATAATTGACTCAAAACACCAGGAAGAGGGTAAGATTCCATAAGCCACTAAAATCCTGTCTGATCAATATGCTTTAGAATATGTTTTAAATAGTAGAGGTACACACCAGGGTAATAATCCCAAGTATTATCTATGACACAGAGATTTTTGGGTGTAATGTTGGTTGTAGATAGCTTCTAGGGGTTGCATGATGAGAGACAATATTCTAGAGTTCAGGTTGTCCAAGTTCACACTAGAGATAGTGGAAATAGAAGTAAAGTGAAACAGGATACTAGCCATGATGATTATCATCCGAGGATAATTAAAGGTGGTCTGCATCAGTTGTCACAGAGCTTAAATAACATATTGTTTAAATGTAGTCAACACAGTTTCCATTGTAATACTTCATAAGTGAACTGGGATAAGAACATGTCTGTAACTTTTTCATTGGATTTTGATGGCACTTGTGAGGTCGGAGGAGATGGGGAAAAGTTGAAAAAAAAAAGTCATTTTTGGGGAACAACTTATGGTTAAAGCTAAGATTTGAGAAGGGTAATTTATGGAATAAAGAGGAGTATGATTAGATTAAGGCACAAAGAACAGAAATGATGGGAAGACTAGAATGGTGGAGAATTACATTAGTGAAAGTGTGACAGGAAAGTGTAATTCATAGCATTCTAATTGATTGCTGTCCATCCCCCAATCCCATTTACTATGTTTGTGCCCTTCCCCCTACTATTGTGGGTTTGTTTATTTGTTTGTTTGTTTTAAATAGATTATCTCTACCACTGACTTTCTTTTGGAAAGCTGCAAAAACCAATTTTCCCCACATGGAGACAACCAAAGTGCCTAGGAGTTAGCATTTTCCATTTATAAAATCCCTACAAAACTCAAAAGCATTATGAAGTAACATTAAAAAGGACAAACACTTTATAAAGCTATTTCTTAAAAATATTTTATTTATTTATTTTGAAATCTATCATCTTTCCTGGAAGTTTATTTTATTTTACGGTCTACATTCTTTGTCAGTGGAATTTTATTGCCAAGTTCTGAAGTTACACGTGTGGAAACAAATCTTTCATAGGATATTTTCTCCCATGATTTTCTTAGATGACATTTTCAGTAGGGACTAGGACAGCTGCTTGTTCATTTTCTTTCTGTTTTTATCCATTTATTTAGTTTCCTGTTTAATATTAAAGGGATTAATATTTTTATGCACTGTCTTGTCTCTGAAAGCATACAAAAGGAAGCATCCTAAAAACATAATTTGACTTAAGCTAAGAAAGCATAAATAAAGCAAGGTGCCGTGATGAAGAATATAAAGGAAACAGGATATAATAGAGTTCTAAATATGTTCTGACTTTGTGTATAGTCACCTGAAATCTAATCTTACAAAATCTGTCTGAATGTCTTAGAACATTACGTGTGATTTTTCTTGAGCCAAGTTTGTTTCATTTACAGAATTTTTAATTCCTCATAATGACATAAACTCATTTAGATAGTATTTGTTCCTGTGAATTTCTGCCATGCTCCACTGAGATTTGGCCCTAATGCCTGTATTTTGAGGTAGTTTGTTTGAGGAAGATATACTTAAATGAACCCATATTGAGTAACTATATTACTTATAAAGAACCCCCAAATGATTAGTCTGTTTTTTCTTTCATTATTTAATTCTAATTTCAGTTGTTATGAGAATGATAGTCTTGATACTATTTTTCATGAATATATACTAGTCTGTTCCATTTTGCATTTAGACATGTAGAAAATCCTATTAATTATCTTTTTTTCCCTCTTCCTCCTTCTCTTCTTCTATTAGAAAAAAAAAGTCATGCATTAGATCCATTTTTCACTTAACTGGATCTCTCTTTATCCTTGATAATTCAGGATGATTTTTCCCACCTGAACAGAACATACATAGCTCTGAAAGGTGCTTTTGCCAACAGATGTAGCTCTGAAAGACTCTATTATTACTATAAAAACACCTTAGAAAATTCATACCTGCTGTTAATGCTAAATCACTGTCTTTGAAGATAATATAAAATAGTGTTGAGCTTCTAAAAGAAAGTAACAGGTCAACACAATTTCTGTCACTGCTAAATCATTTAACAAAGTATATTATTTTCTGATACCGATATAGACAGTCCTTGTATCTCCACAACTTTGCCAAAGATCAATATAGTTACATTTAGTGTGCAGTCTCAGAGAACTCAAATCTGCTGAATGTACACCATAACCCACATTCACATTTTATAGCATTGTCCATTTGGGTAGCATATATTCAAATATATTCAAATTACTTTTATTTATAATATTAATTATATCCTTAGTAAAAATGTTTTTAATTTGCAAAGCAGTATCCTATGCATAATAAATTAGTTCTTATAATAAAATGATTGTTTTAAAAAGCATTTGTTTCTTTATCCCTTTGTTATTTAGCTGATTATTACAACCCATCTATCATATTGGGCAAAAGGGAACAATCCACTAATACTGCCTTGGAAAATTATGTCTACTTGGAAATTTACATTATCCCTGTAAATCCAATCAAAATAATTTACCCTCCTTAGCCTTAAAGTTGATTGGTGGAACTTGAAGGATTGTATCTCTAGGTTTTTTATCATTGGCTTTACACAATATTTAAAAATACATTACATTTAAATCAGGGGAGGCAAACTCATTTTCACCAGAAGCCACATCAACCTCTCACACTTCCCTTCAAAGGGCCAAATGGAATGTTAGGACTGTATAATGTAACTACTCCTTAACAATTAGGTGAGCTGGGTAGAAACAAGGTGTGGGCAGGGTAGAACCAGGTGGAGGGCAGGACTCGGCCTACGGACCTTGTGTTTCCCACCCATGATTTAGATGTGGTGGTTCATGCCTTTACTCTATGGCAGTTATAACACTCCCACACCTGCATTGTGTATTCTAAATAACAGAGCACTTTACTTAACAACATTTAAATTTAACATGACTCGACTCTTCATGGTCATTGATGGAAAATAATTAAGCTTAATCAGGAACATATAAGGATACCTATGAACTATGTTAAACACAAACCATTTGGTGTTCAAATTTTTTCTAACAGATGGAAATAAAGAATTTAAAAATAAAAATAATTTTGTGTTGACCATGCAATACCATTATTGCTATAGAGTGTAAAAGGTGAAATGATATCATGTAAATTAGTTATCCCCCATCACTGAACTAGTAAGTTAGATAAATTATGAAATAATTTAAAATAAAAATAAGCATTTGTAAAATTTAGTTTGCATTGTTATTGGGGAAATTGAATTTCACTCTGAAAAGAATGATTTTATTTAACCAGTCAGGGAAAAAAATCTAAGTGATGGGCCTAATTTCAAAATAAATCAATTCTAATTACTAACTTGATTTTGTACTATTATTTCTCTTAAAAAAAAAACCCACCCAAGTTTATGTTTGAATATAAGTAATACTAGGGACTCAGTAGTTCTCAGAAAAGCCTATTTAATAACTGAAAGGCTATAAGAACTAATTTTAGGGCCCTGGCTCATGGCAAAATGAATAAAGCACCAGCCTGCAAACCCAAAGGTCGCTGGTTCGATTCCCAGCCAGGGCACATAGCCAGGTTGCAAGCCAGGTTTCCAGCTGGGTCCTTAGCTGGAGGCAGGTGAAAGGCAACTATACATTGATGTCTCTCTCCCTCTCTCTCTTCCCCTCTCTCTAAAAATAATAAGTAAAATATTTTTTAAATTCATACAATATTTATATGCATTTTTTAATTTTAATTTCCAAATGTTCAGGAAGCCATAAACCTTGGATCATGAAAAATAAACTTAGGACAGTACACATAAATACCAAAAAACACATAGACATCTGATATATAATTTATGTATAATCTAACCTTCCTAAATTAACTCTACACAATTAAATATTCAAATATAGTTCTAATTATTGGTATCTATAGATAAAACAACATAGATTTTGCTCAACATACTAGCCATTAAATGCTAATAAAAATATAAAACATAATCTTTGCTATTTTGTTTGCTCTACTTTCTATGTAGATCTCAGTTTAAAAAGATGTTGAAAAGTTATAAAACATAGAAAATATAAATCTGTACAGTTATTCCTACAAAACAATGTGTTGTAAAGTCATAAAATTAAGCCTTTGAAATAGGGAAAACTACTAGTGATTAGATTAAGTGGTTCCTTTTTTATTTGAAAGGAAGTTTCTCATGATCTTTGCCTGTAATATTGTATTTGGATTACATTTTTCAAGTTTATTGTTTAACTTTTTCTTATTTTCTAGTCAGTGTTGTAGGGTCGTTGTTTTCTGACATGTTCTCCTGATGTAAGAATAAAATGATTCATTAAGAAGTCTCTAATAACCATGCAACAAAGTTAAAGTAGAAATATTCAAAAAATTTTTAAATGTTAAATAAAATTGTCAACTTGTTAATAAATGTTGAGGTTACCTTTTGATCTGTACCTCCCATGATGACAAAACAAAGCAACATGAAACAAACATTGAAACATCTAGTAAGCCTCTTTTTTTT
Source organism: Noctilio leporinus (assembly GCA_004026585.1). NCBI lineage: Eukaryota > Metazoa > Chordata > Mammalia > Chiroptera > Noctilionidae > Noctilio > Noctilio leporinus. The sequence goes on along the minus strand of PVIW01000083.1, from coordinate 831,543 downwards.
TTTAAGGTTATTTATTATTTTTAGAGAGAAGGGAATGGAGAGACAGAGAAGGAGAGAGACATCAATGTATGGTTGCCTTTCACCTGCCTCCAACAACAGACCTGGCTGGAGACCTGGCTTGAGACCTGGCTTACAGCCTGATTATGTGCCCTGGCTGGGAATCGAACCAGTGACTTTTGGGCTCACAGGTCAGCTCCTTATTCACTGTGCCACCAACCAGGGCAGTCTTTCATTTTCTTTAGGTAGCATTAAGCTCCAGAGCTGTTCCAGGATTAACCATGAATACCTGAAAGTAGTAAAGTGTTTCATAATATTTTTCTGCATAAAAATTAGTTGTACATAGCCCTGGCTGGTGGCACAATGGGTAAGGCTCCAGCCTGCAAACCCAAAGGTCGCTGGTTCGATTCCCAGCCAGGGCAACATAACCAGGTTGCAAGCTAGGTCTCCAGCCAGGTTTGTAGCTGGAGGCAGGAGAAAGGCAACCATACATTGAAGCTTTTCTCCCTCTCTGCCTCTCTCCCTTCCCCTCTCTCTAAAAATAATAAATAAAATCTTTTTAAAAATTAATTGTACATAGCAGAGAGAGACTGAGATATAAAAACATCCTATCTGCTTTTAGATATACCTAGTAAGAAATATTATATTTCAGAAAGTAGTCTCATATGAAATGGACTTATAATTATCAGAGTGTGAATATTTAATTTTCCTATGTAAATTATATACATTTTGTGGATGAATGGTACAAATATAAAGTATAAGCCTAAAAAATTCTAGCCCTGACTGGTGTGGCTCAGTGGATTGAACACTGGCCTGTGAACCGAAAAAGGTGGCCAGTTTAATCCCTAGTCAGGGCAAGCAAGTTTATTTATGAAACACAGGCAGGCACCCAGCTAGTATGAATGCCCCACATACAGAGGAAATAAAGTTGTTTGTAAGTTTGTTAGAAAGTTTGTCTTACACACTTGAGCTGAGGCTACAAGTGGGAATTTAGCTAATCTCAGTATGCTGATTACTGAGGTTCGAGGCTAGTAATTTAGTCAGTTCCTGGTTCCCCCCACTTCTCCCCAGTCTAAACCTTGGGAGTAACGTCCAGCTACAAAGGCTTGCTTTCTCGAGTCAGTAAAGGCTCTTTGTCCTGGTTAGCGAAATTGCTACAGACCCTCCCCATTTCCCGGCAGTCTCAAGGACGCCCCTCCTCCTGCACTATCCCTGCTGTAAGGTTCTGAAGGCCTGGTGACCTTATTCTACCAGGCTCAGGACTGCTGAGTTCAGTGGTGAGACATGGCTTCCCTTTGTTTCCAGACTCCTGTTTTAAGTTCTTCATTAGCTTGTAATGGCAGGGTCCCTGCTTTATTTTCCCTCCAGCAGTTCACTTCCAGCTGCTACCTACATATAGTAACAGTAATAGAAATACATCTAGCAACTCTTGAACGAACCCATGCTGTAATTTAATTTAAATCATACACATAGTCATCTTTATTCTGTAGCCAATCAGGAATACTGTGACCCTAAAACTGATGATGATAAGTAGCAATTATATCATCAAACAGAAAGGAAACAGTGGAAAAGAGATTCTGGATGTCTAAATGTAAGAGATCCTCCCATTTTCTTTTCTCCTTAATATATTGATTATATATATATATATATATATATATATATATATATATATATATATACTGATAAATATATTTTGATTGGATTATATAATCCCCAAATGTTCAATTCTGTGTTAAAATTAGCTTCCTTATACCCTTCTGGTAACAAACATTAACTTGAACATATTTACAGAAAACTAATTCTCACTCTCACCGCTGTCATGTATTGATATTTACACACTATTTCCCTGGTACTTGCCCTTCTCCTGAAATGGAGAAACAGGGAATGGCATAACTGTACTATTATCTGAACACATAGAATTCAAGTTCTATGGGTTGGCCAAAGAGTTCATTCATTTTTTTCCACAAAATAAAAGAGACATTTTACCAATAACTTTATTGATTTGAGTATTTTGAGTATGTGGACTGTCTCCTGTGTGGTATAATGTTGATTGTTCTTAATGTTTCAATTTGATTGCTACCAACTTCAGTTGGTCTCCCCAACTGTGGAGCATCATGAAGGGAGAAATATCCAGCACAAAACTTTACAAACCACTTTTGACATGTTCTATCAATCACAGCACCTTCTCCATCCTTAGTCAAAGCCTTTCTTTGTTTTTCAGTTGCATTTCTACCTTTCTTAAAATATTAGAGCATAAGATGATGAAGGTATTGCATATTTTCTTCTGTGTTCAATATTAAAACAGCTACACAAAAATTAACTAATTTTGATTTTTTAAATGTGCTGTACTATGACAGCTTTCACAATACAACCTAGCAAAACTGTTTCAATGGTAGTTAAAGGCAATTAAGCACTACCAGAGCCATCTTACAGAAAAAAGAAAAGAAAATAAAAAGAACTTTTTGGTCAACACAATATATGTTATTCTATGTAACCATTACAACCAATTCCCAAAAGTTCTATTTTAGCTGTATAATCAGAAGAAGTAACTTCTACTCTTTGTTTCTTCTTTATCACTTTAGAATCAATTTTGATTTTGTTTAATGTGAAAAAATTAGCCAGAAAAATATAGAGAATCAAATACCCAGCATATATTTTAACTTGAAGCATTCTATATTTTCTTTACAAAAGCCAGAAAACACAATGTGTTAGCTCCAATGTGCCATGTTTATTTATTGAAATAAGTTTGAAAATAATTGATGTTTAAAGCCTTTGTGTGACAAATCTAATGGAGAGGTTATACTGAGTTCTTGCTTAAGGGTCTCATTTTCCTACCAGTTTACATGTGCAATAATTTGTGATGAAATGATGTATATTACATGTTATATTATTAAATAAAGCCTGAATATGTCATCCTCTTTTAAAGAATATTGAATTATATTCTGGTAGCCAGTTAATTTGCTGGTGGATTCTTTCAATCTTTCCAGTTATGTTTGTTTTTTTAGGTCAGTTATATTTTACCTTGTCCATAGCCCTAGGTATATTATTCTTTTTTTCTAAAATATGGCCTTCCTGGACATCAACTGATTGCCTGGGGTGCATATAGTAAGGCTTAGGAAAGAGTGCAACATTTATCAGAACTGGGCCAACCTGGGTGTCTCCACTTCCCTCTCAGCTTTGTAGTAACTGCTCTGTGTATATATTGCAGATTCTGTTTTTAAATATTTTAACTTCAGTAAAAAAAAAAGTTTGAAAACACAACCAAACAAAACAGAAATAGAAACAAAAAACCACAATGTACCTTACACAGCATGTGGGGCCTCCTGCTCCACAGTTCCCTTCTCCACAACGTGTCTCACATATTCCAGCCATTTTGGAAGAAGCCTTTAAATATTCACCTTTGCTTTCTCACATCAAAATAAAGCCATCCTCGGCTTACGTTTTTTCTTCCTGTGCTCTGGACTGAAATGTGTGTTTAGAAAGGGAGTAGAGGCAGGCATGTAGCTCTCTCCACAAGAATACAGGATTTTTTAATGCTACTTACTAATACATAAAAACAGTGACTTTTCTTTTGCCTAGTTTTATACTTTTATCAGGAGGACATGTCTAGTAACTTCATCATGACCACTAGCAGACAACTTTGTTTTATAGTAAAAAGACCATAAAAGTAAAGGGATTCTTTTTCTCCTTTATAAAATTCTAAATTTATATATATATATATATAATATATATATATAATTTACTATATATATGTAAATTATATATGTGTGTGTAATTTACTAATGTTTAACATTCCATTTTGTCCATTTAATATTTTGAGAAGAAAATAATGTAAATAATTATACAAATAATATTAGAATACCAATTCAATTTTAAGCATTTTTTTGTTCTCTGTCTTTCTAGAGATAGAAATTTGTGTATATCTTTTCTGAGCCCTTCGAGAGTATTAAAAGCCACTGTCTCCACCTATATACATAAAAAAGAAAATGTACGCATACAGACATACATCATATTGCTTAAAATGTCTTAAAATGGACCACCTAGATTCTATTTTAAGCACACTTTATTTAAGCAAAGGCAATTTAACTCAGATCTCTCTTTACAAATTCATATCACATGAATAGAAAGTATTTTTAAAAACACCTTTATTTAAAAAATTACTCTGTGGGGTAGACTATTTGCTGATTACTCCTCTTGCTATAAATATTCCCTTTACTTGAACTGAAATGGTTCTCCTTACATGTTTCATCATCTATGTGTCTACTTATCACAATTTTAAATTTTCATAACTAATTCCTCACTCATATAATAGCTTTTCAAACACTTAGAGGCATCTCTTAGAAATTTCATCATTACTCACATCATAGTATTCTAACCTCTGTTCCATTTATTTTCCAGTTTGTGTTTAAATTCTTGTAAATGGAGTCTCCAAAACCAATTCCAAAAACTAATAAGATGTTATAATGACACCCCTTTAGTTTAGAAATGTTAATTTGGTTGGCTGGGAATATGTCCTCTATTGAAGGGACTAGTAATAAGTAAATCTAAGAATTACATTGAGCTAAGCTCCTGGAGGGGCTTTCAGGCTTTCCAAATTATTTATATTTTATTCTGTGTCTATTAAGGAATTATTTTCCTTTTTTGCCTTAAACAGTATTTTCTTATGATTACAGCCACACTTTGGAATAATTACTTTGACACTGGTTCGCAATTTGGATTTTAAAGATTTATAGAAAGAACTTTAAAAATGCTGAAAAAAGAGAGGCAGGCAGAAGCTCAATTAAGTAGCTTCTGAAATTCTGTTAGTGAAAAACAAGGCTCTGAACGACATTGGTGATGATGAGGACATAAATTATACACAAATAATGGACATAACAAAGATAAAACTCAATAGTGGGCAATTACTTGATTGAACATAAACAATAATATAATATTAAACTTTTGGTGTTTTATTGACACAACTAACAGAAAAATAAATCAGAACTGGATTGAGTATAAGGGAGAACAATAGCAATGATGGTAATCATATTAACAATAACTACATCATTATTGGCATGCCTCAAGCACAGTTCGAAGTACTTTGTAAGTGTTAACTCACGTAAATTTTACATTTTCTTACAACATAAATGCTATTAGTATCTCCAGATTACAGATGAGGACATTGAGGCACAGGATGAAAAAATATGTTGGAGCAGGGTTTTAAACTTATACAGTCTAATGAAAAATCTATACTCTTAACCCAGACTATATATGACTAGTTGAGTTTGTTAATAAAATAATTTTTAGATAAAGTAATTTTTAAGAATATAGTGAAAGCCTCTAATAAAATTACTATAGCAAGAATATAGAATTATATTTAGAAGCAGTGTACCCCATGTTTTACCTCTATCTGGCTCATATCTTTGTCTCTGTTTAAATAAGGTTAGCAAGTGGACATTCACCCTCTTAATGTGAGTTGAATACCAGAATAGAGTTATGTAAGAAAACATGACATTTTTCCTTATTTCACTCAAATTAGTGAAGTACTTTTTTAACCATTACTCACAAAATATTAGTACTATAGCAGGCTTCTTATTAATTTCCAAATATATGAATATATGAACAGAGTGAATCCACACACTGGCTGCTTAATTAGCTAAACTTCAACATGATTAATTTCTCAGTACTTGAGTGTTAAGTGCATTACACTTAATGTTTCATTTTATGCCTAATACCAATAATAATAATAACAAAGGAGTTATGAATTATTAGCAGTTTTCTTTGCATCGTGATGTGACTGAAAAGCTTTCATCCAGACGAGACCCTATGGCAATGTAATGTCATTAATTCTGTTTCTTTAAACTCTCTCTCTCTCCACTGGTTCAGTACATTCATCACACAGATGTACTCCAAGTTTTTTCTTCTTAAAACATATACACATACAAGCTGCAGCTGGTGGCACAGTGGATAAGGTGCTGGTCTTCGAATCCAAAAGTTGCTGGTTCAATTCCCAGCCAGGGCACATAACCAGGTTGCAACCAGGTCTCCAGCCAGGTCTGTGGCTTGAAGCAGGTGAAAGGCAACCATACATTGATATCTCTCTCTCTGTTTCTCTCTCTTCCCCTCTCTTTGAAAATAATAAATAAAATCTTAAATATATATATATATATATATATATATATACACATTTACAGACATGTGCAGCAGTTATGTACACTTGTCTTGTGCACATGCTACACACTACATCTCATCATAATTTAGTTTCCTTTACGGCTAACCTTATGGAGTGTGGTGCCTAGTCTTTATTTTACCTATTGCTTCATCTCTACTCATTCCTCAGTCTAGGACTTGCAGGCAGCTATACTGTAGTGTGTTGGAGCTGAATCATTCTGGTGCAGCATAAGCAATTGTTAAACTTTCAGGAATATATTGCTTTAAACCCAACATTATTAACATTTGCTTGTAAGAAAGGTTAACCACACCTATGTGACAAAAGCTTGATTGGTAACTGGGTGCAAGATTTCTTCAGACCCTTCAGAACAGAAATCTAAGACCCTTAACTTTCAGTATCCCTTACTTAGGGATACTGAAACATATTTTCTTAGGACAAGAATTATTTCTGTCTTCACCATTGTATTCCCAGTGTTTCACTTATAGGTGATTAAAAATATTTAACATTTAAGTTAAAAGAATGAAGCATGCAATGAACAGGACTCCTGATGGAAGAAATGACATTAGAAAGAAAAGAGTTGATTCCTCTTTTTTCAATTTTGACCAGGATTCTCTCCGATAATAACTGTTGTAGCTGCAATTCAAGCCAAACATGTAGTTTATTACTATGTAGCTCAGAGTACCACACAATTTTTTTTTTCTGTATTTTATTTTGAGACAGAAAGCCTGTTAAAGTTTAGGGTGATAAGACATATGATCTCAGTTAATATTTGAAGCTTAACCTTTATAAAAACTAAAGAATGTAACGTTTATTTATATATATATATATATAATATATATATATATATATAAATGTATATTATTTATTTATACTTTTACTCCAAATGCAATTTCTGAATTGAGATAAGACTGTAGGATAAAAGCTAAAGACATTAAGTAAATGTATAGAGCACATAGCATTTTGGAGAGTAAAGTGCCACACTGAAAGCATCCAAGTTTTGGGGAAAGAAGTAAGAGTGTTATGCATCCATTATATACATCAACTTCAAAAAATTCTCAGTAACTAAAAATAAAGTATATTTAAATACGAAAACTGAATAATTGAGATAATATTGGGCTACAATATGGTATATATTGGGGAACTCACAGAAATTTGAGAAAGGTGATTTTTAGTTTGGTGTTGTATTTTAGCACAAATACACCTTGTTTGTTCTGTATGTAGCCCCTGTTAAAAAAAAAAAAAAAATTAAATCAAGCCTTTTCCTTTTTGCTGAATTTAAAATTAAAAATTCTTCCAAGCAAATGTACTATGTTTATTTACCTAAGAGTATTTCTTTTCAATTCTTATTATTTAAAAAATTAAGTCAATTTATATAACTCATCAAATATAACTATGATAGTTTAATGTTTAATTTTTTTTTAATTTTTAAAGAGATAGAAACATTGATTTCTTGATTCACTTATTTATGCATTCATTGGTTGATTCTTATATGGCGAGCCCTGACTGGGGAAGAAACTGCAACCTTGGCATATGTGGACCACTCTGTAACCAACTGAGCTTCCCCTCCATGGCCCACAACACTTTAAATTACACAGAATTAAAAGAAAAAATGTAAGTGTACAAAACACCTACTCTTCTATCTTTTAGAAATTTCACTTGCATAAGTAAATTGGATGTTATCTATACATCTCTTTATCCATCTGCCATCTATCTATCTATCTATTATTAACTATCTACCTATCTGTAAATAGGTACATCTATCATCTATCATCTATCTATTATCTATCATCACCTATCTCCTCAAGCATAGCCTTTAAGTTTGATTAAGAGTGGATAGTGACAAAACCACTTTCAACTCCCCCCACCATTTTCCCTATTCAAAATAATGAATTTGGGAACATGAAAATGAACCTAGCTAAAAATTTATATTTTTATAAGACCATTATATTTGAGCAGCAGAGAGGTAGAGGGATTGGGGCATGGGACATTATCCTGGCCAATGGCAGTTGGGGATTTCTGTAAAATTTCTAACTTAGCTTACAAATGAAGATGTTGCTACATTTTTTTTCCCCTGCATTGAGTGTAGACATGATGGCTGGACCTACAGCAGCCATCTTGAGATCATAAAGGAAAGTAATAATGACCAAAATGATAAAAAGTCACTACACAATACACATACTCACTCAGCAGCATCTACCACCCCCACTGACTAATACAGTGAGGTCATCATTGTTCACACATGCACATTGCAGTCCACCTATTCTGCCTGCCAGGTTACATTGGTGCTGTACAAACTGTTTTCATTATATTAACAGTGGCTGGACACTCCCCAAACAGGTATCTCAAGATTCTATGTAATAGTTTTGAAATTCTATTATAGTTTGTTATATGCACAAATAACTAAATTGTAGAGAATAAGAGAGTACAAGGTATGTATCTGCCCATGTGAGTATTAGCCCAGGAGGCCAGGCTAAGTAATGACTTTTCTATCACACTTTAGATAGTCTAGTAGATATTATTTTAAATCACTCTCTGTCAGTGATTACTGTCAACAGCAGTACCAAGTCAAGGATTGATTGTTGAAATTGTTGTCTTCTGAGAAAAAAGCACTTGTGGGGATATGGATTATTTTTGCTATCTCCATAGACAATAGTGTTCAAGGTTAGTTCAAGCATCTGAGTCCAGCCCATCAACATTTGTATTGCAGTCACTGTTATCTACTTTATAGGACCTATATGCTGGAGGACTTTTCTAAATATCTTTCATATAAAGGAAGGTCAGAGAATAAAACAAGGCATGCTGAATTTGTCCTGATAAACTCTACACATGGGTTTCTATTTTAAGAATGATTTTTTGGGGCAAACAACTTTAGAAATATTAGTGAGTGTCAAACATGAAGCTTTTGTTGGTGATTAGTAGCTCACAAATGAAATTATGTGCTGTTAGGAAGTTGCTGGAAAGAGGAAGAGTTGAACTATTAGAAGAGAAAGCAGTGAAAAAGCAGTGCTTTGATTGAAGAGAAAAAATATAACTGATGGAACATGTCATATATATTATCCAGTTGCAAACAGCCTTTAATTGTCCTTTAGAGCCATGCTTGTTCGAATTGTGCTACAGGGGTCAGGGGATCTCTAGTTGACAGAAGTCACAGAAGAGGGTGCTGAGTGATTGAGATTTCTCACATATATTCTAAAGCTCAAAATAAATCCAAAATGATTTTTTTTATTAATGTATGTGTTTGGATTTTTACAAACATGTTTTTTGAATAAAAGATACATAGTTATAAAGATATTGAAATTAAGAAGCTAGACCAGTGGTCTCTTTAAAAATTAATATGGCCCTGGCTAGTGGCTCAGTGGACTGGCACCAGCCTTCGAACCCAAAGGTCTCTAGTTCAGTTCCCCAGTCAGGGCATATAACCTGGTTGCAAGCCAGGGCTACAGCCAGGTCTCAAGCCAGGTCCGTAGCTAGGGGCAGATGAAAGACAACTATACATTGATGTTTCTCTCCCTTTCTTCCTCCCTCCCTGCCCTTCTCTCTAAAAATAATGAATAAAAGAATACTTTAAAAAATTATTATTAATATGAATTTAGTTATAGATGTCATGTCTATAAATATTACATGCATCATAATGCATATAAACCAGGTAGAGGTGTTAAATGTATATATAATGTATTTTTGAATTTAACATTAAAGAGCTTTTAGGCTTCATTAAAATCTAATATGAATAATATTTTGATGAAATAAATATGATTGAATATGCATCTGTATTTTTGATCACCTTTAGAAATTTTTGGTTTAGTAATTTATGAGCCTTATTTAATATAAGTATATTTCATAACCGTATTTAAATGACTGTGATTCCTGAAAATTAGACCATGAAAGATGTAAATATTTATTTATTGTTAGAACTCAGTCAATAATGCCATTAACAGAGAGAGCAAATCTCATTCAGTGCTGAGGAAGCCTTACTTGCACCCCTTTGGCTATAGATAATGTGTGAATGACTCATTATTATAACTATGGCTACTATTTTCATATCTAAATTGGTCTGTCCTCATGACTTTCCATAAAAATGAATTGTATGCATTGGTCATGTTGAAAAACTTGCTTTTTACTGGGTATGACCTATGTTTTCCTACCTTAGCACATGTGCTAAAATCCTTCTGCTTCCTCTTACCATCACTGCCTGAGCAAACCCTAGTTTTTTCAAGTCCATGACATTTTATTCAGTTTCATTTCTCTGAATTTGACTGTCTCCATGTATGCCAATGTGTCTGTGCGTCCTCAGTTTGTGTGCTGTTTTCAGTTTTATATGAAAATGAGAATATACTATTTCCCTCCCACTATATTAAAGGATCATGACTTTCTCATATATAAATACAAATAGCTAAATATTATGGGCTTAAATAGTTATTAAATTTAAACTTTGTTTTAATGAGACCATTTTTTCATGAATACAAGTGAAGTAACTTAAAATTAGTTTCTCAATATTCTTGGATCAGTACTTGGTAAGTAAAAAGTAAATTGTCAATTCTTTAGCTTTTTGCCAGCCCATTTTTGAGTACAATATTCAATTGTATTTTCTTATTTATTTATTTTTATGAATTATGCTGTATTTATGCTAATAATTGTTTTGTATTGTTATTATTTTATAATTAAAATTATGATTATTATTTTTCTAGATGTGTCACACTTGACATAAGAAACCACAATGACTTTCATAATAATTTAAGTCCATAAAGAGAAAAGAACATAATTTTTTTAATTATAGAAGGAAATGATCAAGTATTACATTTACAAACACAATGAGGAAAACATTCTGTACTGTAAATAATTACTGAGCATTGAGAGGTTCAATGCACAATTTTCCTAGTTATTCAAGCATGTAAAATAAATAAAACATGCACTTGACATTCCAGAGACCTACTTATAGAATGCTAGAATATAATAATGTATTTTAAAGCCCTTTAATAAGCATTCAACCACATTTTTTTGGAAATGGGCTTTTTTTTCCAATTAAACTGGAGAAATGAAAATGGTTTATGCTTTTATTTGATGTGATAACCCATATGTCACAGTTATGGCATACAATTCCAGATAACACAAAGAAATAAAGATTAGCTTAAGGGTATATTTTGTGATATATAATTTTATGATTATAATAAATATTTCTTTATTAAAATCTCATGTTATCTGGTGCCTGAAAGTGCATTAGATTGTCAGCAGACATTGAAAGCCCTGCTATAGATTTAAAATTGGGTTGTTAGAAAATACTTCACTGACATGAGTATTAAATCTAGAGAATTACTTAACAAACTCATTTCAAAAACTCCTTAAAACATTTTTATGTCCTCAAGTTTCTTGTAATTTTTTATTAAATGGTCCTTTCTATGGACTGCATTATTACCTATTGACATATTATTTCCAAGGTTAACAACCAACATTTTCAAAACTAAAACTCAGAAGTAGGAGTGAAAAGTTTGGCCTCTATGATGGAACAGAATTCTCTTAGTCCAAGGTTATCAAAATGTTTGGAGTAGAAAAAAAGTGGCTGTTCAATACGAGCAGTTGCCCTTGGGTTTCTGAAATCATTACAGAGTATAAATGAGTCTTTAGGAGATTCACCCCCAAGTAAAATATATGAGTTCTACATTTATGGTTCTAACAAAAGAAAGTCTTCACTTCTCAACATTGAGTGTGCCTTTAAAAAAAAAAAAAATCCTTGGATACAGTGGCTAAATATGTAACAGTTTTTCAAAGATGCTCTAAGTGCATTTGTGTTGAAGTTAACCCACGTAATTTACAGTATTAGGCAAGTGGTTTTGTTTCCCTCAGTTGTAAAGAGAGTAAAGTGTATGATATGAGAGAGATGAGCATGTTAGTCCTATTTTTCTATACACTTTTTGAAATATATGTAATACATGTAGACATTTCTTCCAGTGTGAAAATAAGTCTAAATACTATATCATGTGCCTCGTAATAAAAATGTATTAAAATACATTCACCAGTGGGTGAAGTGACATGTTATATGTGGTATTAATATTTTACATGTTATTCCACTGAGTCCTTGTGCAAGATGTGGTGTATTGTCATCTTCAAATTATATGTAAAAATTTGAGCTCACAGTAATGGTGTCATACTAGAGTGTCATAGTTTAAAATTGGTTGAGGCATGACCAGAGTTGCAGTATGAGATCCCAGAACTCTTTCTCTTGGATTGCCTAACTTTTCCCACATTTTTCCAGTAAATATGTTTTGGAAGAAAAATAAAAAAAGAAAGCATTTGAAAACCTCACAAAGGACAAAATAGAGCACTGATATAGAAGACAAATTTTACAAGAAAAATCTCAGATGTTGTTTAGCAATATTAAGTATGCTAGTTTTAAAAACAGATCATCTCAATGAGATTTCTTGTATCTATTTTTTAGAAATAATTATTTTTTTAATTTTTATTGTTATTTTATTATAGTTGTCCCCATTTTCCCCCCTTTTCCCTCCTCCACCCAGCCCACCCTCCACTCACACAGTCATCCCCACACCATTGTCCATGTCCATGGGTCATTCATACATGTTCCTTGACTAGTCCCTTCCATTTCTTTCCACCATTGTCCCCCTCCCACTTCCCCTCTGGTAGCTCTCAGTCTGTTGCATATTTTCATGCCCCTGGTTCTATTTTTCTCATTAGTTTACTTCATTCATTAGACTCCTCTTACAGGTGAGATCATATGGTGTTTGTCTTTCACCAACTGGCTTATTTCACTAAGCATAACACTCTCTAGTTCCATCTACGCTATCCCAAAAGGTAGGAGTTTTTTCCTTTTTTCTGCTGTGTAGTATTCTATTGTGTAAATGTACCACAAGTTTTTGACCCACTCATTTACTGATGGGCAGGCACTTAGGCTGTTTCCAGCACTTGGTTGTGGTAAATAGTGCTGCTACAAAAATAGAGGTGCTTAAGCTTTTTTTTGAGTTGGTGATTTGAGATTCTTGTTTCATCAATCAGGTGCACTGTGTGAATATGGGAAAATTAGCCCATTTGGGCCTCGATACTATCATTTGCAAAGTAGTTATGGGAACTAAATAGGAAATTGCCTATAAAGCCTCTAGTTCAGACCCAGGTAATAAGGAGTGTTCATCAACACATTGCTGACTGGTCATGAAAAAGTGTGTTTTCAAGCCCAAACATTGTTGGCCCATGAGTTAACATGTGCCTGCATTTGCATCAGATTTTGCTATGAAATTGCAACTAAACTATGTGTTAGCAGGTCACTATTGTTGCTATTGCCGAAAGGTGAACCAGAATAATAAGTGAAGAGAGTGGAAATACCAATATTTACTTCTTTTTAAAAAGCAACTTGCAATTAAGCCAGCAATAACACTTTCAGGCATTACGTTGATGTCAATAAACTTTTACTAAGGAAATTTTTGCATTATGTATTTTTGTTTGCTTTTTATTCAATTATAAACTCACCTTAAGATGGGAAAAATTAAAATGAAAAAGGGAGATTTAATTGACCAGCTCCATATCATTATGAAAATATTATAATGTCTCTAGGAAATTGTGACTAAAGTAAAACTAACACGACCAACTCAAATTATAATAGATTATTATAAAATGTGTATAGTGCATAGAAATGGTAAGAACATTGTTTTGAAAACTAGCAAAGAAAGAAAGATTGAATAGACTTGGCATTTGCAATGCAAGATGAAAACTTACTGTTGCTTTATGGGAGCAAACACCAAATGATTTGTGAGTGTGGATAGTAAAAGTGTGGAAGTGGTGAATTATGAAAAGCAGTTTAGGACAAAAATAAAAAGTTGTTATTACAACTCACTATCTTCTTCACCTGCCCTTAACTTCGATCTGAGAGTTTAACATTCTGAAAAATACTTTCACTAATGCCTCACAGCAATGAATCATTCCTGTTACAGGTGGTTCATTGTCACTTGCCCACAGACAATACTTCTTGGGTCATGACAGTGTCTGCAAGCAACAGCATCACTTCTGGTTCTCTTTTCACACTAAAGCAATGAACTGAGGGTGATGGCAAAGCTACTGTTGATAATTGGCAAGATACATGCATGACTCGGAAACCTGCTTCCTGGATTCTAACATCCATCAGTGTCTCAATCATGCTCCCCATCTGTCTGCCTTTAAAAGAAAAAGAAAAAGAAAAAAGAAATGAGTGCAAGGGAAGTAAAAAAATTTCAAATCTGTGATATTTAGAAACTTACATAATTCAAAACTATTTTAGTACCTTTTCTTCTACTTTTTTTTTACAATGTAAACCTTAAATATTGTTCTATCCAATCCTTAAATAGCATACAGGAAAAATCATAACTGTGTTTTATGATAGTCAGTAATAACCAAATACATGCACGCACACACACACACTACAATCTTCTCCCTGAAAACATAGAGAAAGGTTTTCAAGTGTCATAGGTCAGAAACTTTCTTTGCACAGAAGAAACATATTTGACTAACATTTATTTAAGCAAACTGCTGTTTTTATTACTGTGTTGACTGAGCAGGTAAAATAGATTTTAGTATTTTTCATCTAGTGTTAATAGAATGGCCTATTATTTTTATTGAATTTTATCATGCACAAAGTATCTTTATATATGTCACCATATGTGATCCTCACAGCAACTGGCAGGGAGGGTGGACTATTCTTCCTACTCTATATAGGAGTCAAAATCTGAATTTTGACAGTCATGTGGCTAGTAGGTGGTAGTACTTAAATGAGGGCTTAGCATATCTGGTCCCCATTTCACTGTTCATTTTTCTTTATTGAATAATTTGCTAAACTAGTATGGCCTTTAAAAATACTGCTTGAGATAAACTGTAATATTTAAGAGAATAAGAAAATTAAAAATGCCAAAACAACAAGCCATAAGGTGCTGAATGAGACACCTGGATTGAAAGACGGGTGGAATAAAATTCAAGTTCTCAATAACTTCAAGCTCTGAAAGGATAGAAGTTACAATTAAAGAAAGAATTACAACACAACACATTTTTAAAATACCACTGTAGAGTATGTGTCTCATAATGGCAGGAGAGGAGGAATGATGATACATAGCCAGGACTTACATCATGGGAAGCCTTGAAGACCAATTCAAGGATTTGGTCTTCTTTACTTTGCAGCTAATATCATACAAATAAAATGTAAGCAGGGGAGTAACAAAATAAAGCTTGCATTTTGGAAGTTTATTTTAGTAGGATCACACAGAATAGATTGGAAGAGAATGAGAGGAAAATTCAGAGGCTATTTTTGAAAATCTTGAAGGCAGGGAAGGGAGATTAAATAGATAACAAATATAAAGTGGGGATCACATTTATATAATATATAACCAATTAAACACTATAAATAGTGAATGATTCCTAGAACATTTATAGAGAAAATGGCAGGTCATTACACCACCAACAGGACACAAAATGCATAATAAATTGAAAATCTCATGGAGGGCATCTGAAGGGAAGGTGTTTCAGGACAGCTGGCCATTCTGAGTTCAAAGGGCAGAGACTCAGTGAATCACAAACACCCAATGAAAGACTGAAATTGGAAAGAGAGAAATCACTGAAAGATTGGCTTTAATAGAAAAGTCACTGCAAATACAAAAATACAACCACCAGTTTTTAGTGCTTTCAAGAAACAAAGTAAAGCCCTGGCTGGTGTGGCTCAGCGGATTTGACCTACAAACCAAAAGGTGGCATTTTCAATTCCCAGTCAGGGTACATGCCTGGGTTGTGGCCCAGGTCCCCAGTTAAGAGCCTGTGAGAGGCAACCACATATTTATGTTTCTCTCACTCTCTTTCTTGCTCCCTTCCCTTCTCTTCTCTCCAAATGAATGAATGAATGAATGAATGAATGAATGAATGAATAAATAAATACAATCTTTAAAGAAAAGAAACAAAGTAATCTTGCCAGATTCCTTGAATGCCATATGACTTCTAAGTTTTAAATTCACCTTATTTTCATCTAAGGCTCTTATTTATTCATTTATTTATTTAAATTTTAAAAAGATTTTATTATTTTTAGAGGGAGGGGAAGGGAGAAAGGCAGAGAGGGAGAGAATCAATGTATGATTGCCTTTCACCTGCCTCCAGCCATAGACCTGGCTGGAGACCGGGCTTGCAACCTTGTTATGTGCCCTGGCTGGGGACTTGAACCAGCAACTTTTGGGTTCTCAGGCAGGCACCTTATCCACTGTGCCACCAGCCAGGTAAGGCTCTCATTTAAAACACCAAATATATATTTTGGTTTCTCTTCACATGGTATAAATCTTTTGCCTTTTAAAGCACCATATGCCCTGGCTGGTAGCACAGTGGTTAAGGCGCCGGCCTGCAAACTCAAAGGTCGCAGGTTTGATTCTCCAGCCAGGGCACAAAACCAGGTTGCAAACCAGGTCTCCAGTCAGCTCTGTGGCTGGAGGCAGGTGAAAGGCAACCATACATTGATGTCTGTCTCCCTCTCTGCCTCTCTACCTTCCCCTCTTTCTAAAAATAATGAACTAAAATCTTTTTAAAAATAAATAAATAAAGCACCAACTAGACTACAATGGAGAGGAATCAGTGCTTTAGGATATTTTTATGAGAATGTATTTGTTAAAGAAATACAAAACTGCTTTCTGAGTGTTTAACTGGTTAAAATAAAGTTTTATTGTAATAGATACAATTAGCTATCTATTGTGAGGATGAATTATCTCTCTGGTAAAATTAAAATACAAAGACAAAAACTTGACATATAATCAAAGTATAACCATGTAAACATACACTCTTTATATGCTGTGTAAAGAATAAATTAAAAGGAAGGGAATGCCCTTCATGGGACCTACACTGAAGGGACCTATCATCCGAAGTGTTACAAGTAAGGCTGCTGCTTAATTGTACACGATGGAAGCACCTTAAATTTTCTATAAATACAATAAGAAAAAGGGACATAATAGCTGGTTTCAAGTCTATTGCCAAATGACTAAGAAGATTAAAAGTATTAATAATGTTCTCTATTTCACCAAGCTCAAATAAGTAGAGACCCAAATATAGGATTTTGTTTCAAAGCTGCAGTATATTTTAATTCCTAAAATGGAAGAGGAAATAAAGAGCAAGGGTTCTGAACTCTAATTATCCAGGATGACTTGAATAAAATGGCATTAGTTTCTCATTAATGGATTTTAAAGCTATTGAATACTAAATTTGAATTTTCATGTTCAAACTTGCCACTGGTGGTGTAAGAAACAAACTATATTCAGGGGATTTTGCATAATAAAAATAGTGCAAAGTTTTAAATAAATTTACATGTACACTTGTTATTATTGGAATCGTGATGATGCCTGAAAGAAGTTTTGTGATTTTGCTGCATTGCTTGGGCTCCATCTTCAAAGCTACCAGTGTTGGATCAAGTTCATCTCAGACTTTGAATCTCCTCCATCTTTTCTTTTATTGTCACATCTAACTCTTCTGCTTTTCCTTTCCATTTTTATGGATTGTGATTTGATGGGGCCCACCCAGATATTTCAGAAGAAATATCCTTATCAAGGATATTTCTTAATAATCCTTATCAAGTCCTTATTAAGTCAGCCTACCCAGATAATGCAGGATAATCTTTCTATTTTGATTTTTAACCATAATCACAACTGCAATATCCCTTTACCATGTCTAATTCTCAGTCCCTGGGAATTAGAGCATAGAGATCTTAGGAGGCCATTATTATGCCTATCACATTGTCTAAATAACATTATAGTAAGTCCATAAATCTTGTAGAGTCAGTTCTTTTGCTTTCTTATTTCCCTTGAAAGGAAAATTCTTATTCTTAACTTTTAGGATAAGCTTGTTTACTTTCACAAAATATTATACTGATATTTTGGTTGTGGTTATATTGAATTTATAGATCAATTTCAGGAGAATTGGTATGTATACTATCAAGACCAAATTATAAATTCTGTTCTTCCTCACAATTATTTGGCTTTTCCAGATTTTTAAAGGTTTTGTTTAATTTCTTTGAACACAAATTTTAGTTGCTCTTAGAGACAATATTGTTTTACATTTATTCTTAAAGAGTTCATACTATTATATTCTATTGTACAAAGTGTATTAAAATAAATTCCAGTTTTAACTTCATGTAGGAGAGCTGTAAACTATTATTAAAAATCTTCATCATTCTGGTTGAAAAACTCTCTCTCTTCATAGTCCATTCATACATAGCTCTAGCTAACTCCTGTTTTTAGTACTAGGTTAATGGCTTGATGCCATTGTCTTGGATGAGTTATTAACCAAACTATATCTCTAGTTTCTTAAAGTAGGGAACAGATTTACATATTAAAATAATACCATTCATAGGCAATAACTTAATGACAAATTATAAGATTGTCAATAATAAAAATTATGACATCATTGCTATTAATACCCCAGTGTGGGTAGCAATGTAATCATTAACCTTTTAGTTAATACCTTGTCTCTAGTTATTACAGTCATGTCTAAAACAACTAACTTATGTTTTTAACATAGTGACACTGTTCATTCATATGGTTTTAAAAGTTCCCTGACAAATATACAATATGATCTAATGTCTTAAATTTCATGATTTAAGATTCTAAAAGATATATGACTTTAAACAATTCTCTCACTTTTATTTGGTCTTTCTTTTTTTGCCCATAGATATCCTCATGCCACTAAAAATTCAGTCATAATTGACATGTAAGAAATCCTCTAATAATCGAATCATTGCCATACTTATATGCCTTTTCCAATGATTGATTAAAAATAAAAAAGATAGTAGGAAAACTAAACAGCATGTAAAAAGTTCATGATAACAGCAAAAGAGCTATGAATGCTGCAGAAAATTATAAAAACAGATCATAAAAAGAAATTTTATGTGTGGTCAAGCTAAGTTGAAATGTGTAACTAAGTCACTTAAAACTTTTGTGTGTTTGTGTATATAAACTCAGCGTATTTTTAAGCCTTTTGTCATTTTCAGAAAGTTAATATTTTACTTTGATGCTTTTGCAATAGTGTTCTTGCAAGATGTTCCATCTTCAAGCAGATTCTTGGAAAAACTTTAACAAGTTCAGGTTTCTGATAACTAAGTGGATTCCTGGAAAAACCCTGACAAGTTCAAGTTTCTGATAATTAAGGTCAATATGCCTTCATGTGGAAGGGACAGTAATGATTTTTTCAAGTGCTTCCCAAGACTAACTGCTCACCCCACAATATGTCATGAGATGGTAATCCATGACTTGTCCCTGTTCTTTTTTGTCACATTAGTAAAATGGGTTCATTACATTAATGATATGTTAATATGAAGATTTGCTTCAGCTGCAAGGCTCTGCAGATTTTGCTGAAACATCTGTAAGAAAAATTATGAATGATGAATCCACAAATAATTCAAGGCCCAGTTACACCATAAGATTTTGGGAGTTTTTTCGTCAGGTAAGATGTGTGTTTTCCTAAAACCTGTATTTGATAAGACACAGCCTATTCAACTCCTAAGAATATGAGAGAGATAGAAGCCTTTGAAGGGATTTTGGAGGTTTGGAAGACTTTTATCCCCCATTAAGCTCAGTGTCTCCATCCTTTATTATAGGTTTTATTTATCACCTGATAAAAAAGAACAAATGTGAGACTGGGATTGGAGCAGCAAGTCACCTTTGGAAAGGCAACATAATTAAAGAATCAGATGTAAGCTCTAAGCATCTCCTAAGCAAGGACTCTGTTTGAGACAGATGTGTCTCTAACTCCAAAAACTATGGGCCAGGTACTGTGACAGAGACCGCAAATGCAGAGTCTTCCTCGGATCCCAGCCTTGCAAAGGAACAAACCTGATATATCCCCACAATGCCAGTTTCTATCAATGTGCACAGTCTTCCGGGTTAAGCCTCTCAGAAAGAATAAACTGCAGCAGACAGTGGTCTGAACTCAGAGTAATTTGGCTGGTGACCACTTGTGAGCCCTTGTCATTAACCTTGTACTCTGGCAGCTGGGTCGTTCTAAAGAGATGAATCCTATGGCTTGGATAATGGAAGTTGAGGGGTGGATGATTTATGGGTTGACCCTTGTGGAATCAAGGCATTTGGAAAAATATTTGAGTTCACTTGCAGGAGCCTGAGGCAATCCTCACTGTGTTCTATGCCCCAGATTAGAAGGCACTGACACTCCATGGGAATTGAGAAACTAATACCCTAGCTCAGATATGAACTCTAGCAATTGACCCTTTTACCACATAGATCAGGGAGCCTCTGTGTTCTAAATAATGCCCAGCATAACTACCAAAGGATTTAGGGGCCATCCAACAGAGTTCCTGACTGCTAAGGATAGGCAAAATTATTATATTGGCTGCCCCCCTCCTTGCAAGTAGATTTTAAATATGGCTTGGGTTATGCGGACACTGCCTCTTGCCTAACCCAAGCTTTCCTCTGTTACTGCACAAACCAGGATGCCACCATTGGGGGTTAGAGAAATTGAGGACCATGTATAAACATCCTCATCAAACAGACAATGATGGGGTCACATTTCAAAGGTCATGATATTGAAGGCTGGCTAAAGAACCCACTAGCAACAAGGCTGGTAAAAGGAAGGAAGGAAGGGGAAAGAAAGGAATAAAGAAAGAAAAAGGAAGGAAGGAAGGAGGAGAAAGAAAGAAAGAAGAAAGAAAAAGAAAGAAAGAAAAAAGAAAAGAAAGAAGAAATTAAAACATCAAGTTAATTTACTAATAAGTAAAACCAGTTTGACCATTTAAACTAAAGACTTCAATACATTTGAAAAATCAAACAGAGGAGCCTATTGTCCTATGACAAACCAGGGACCCCTGCCAAAACACCCAAGAGCATAAAAGTATGGGAGTCATACAGTCCAATTATGGCACAACTCTTACTATGACCAACATGCTCTGCTCAAACACGGGTCACATCACACCTGGGGAAAGAATTATCTCCTGGAATTTACAACGGGGCATCCCATCATGATGGACTAGTTACTTTGTTCTCTTACTTGATGGGAAACGACTCAGTTTCTGCTGTGATTCCATCATCCTGCTGTAAGTTACGCCTACTGAAATACATTATACCTGGAGTGGAATACACACCACTGGAAAAGGAAAAATGATGGGGCTTCCGATCTGGCATACCTCACCCTGAGTCCTTCTACTCATGCCTGACAGTGCTTCCTCCCCCAGGCACCATGTCTAGTAAATACAACAAAGTCAAGTTCATAAATCTATCCACCTCTCTCTCCTCAAGGACAGATGTACATTTTCTCTTTCCCACTGGTGTGATCATCTGACCACTGTCTTTGTTCTTTTATTGGCCTGGAGGACATTATAGCACCCGCAGGAGCCCTGACTATATCCACCCAGCAAACCTTGAAAAATAACCAACAAGGTCTGTCTGTACTGAAGAGTACGTAAAATATCTCTAATGAGTAAAGCTCTCTTTCAAAATAGAATGAACTTGAACGTTATCACTGACTTTCAAGGAGAATCATATGCCATTATCCAAACAGAATGCTATGTATTTATATCTAATGAGTCTGCTAATATATCATCTTTATTAAATCACTCAAAGACCCAGGTGAACAACCTGAATGATCTGACCCCTAGGCTAAGGAACTTAATAAATTAGTGGTTTGGATCATGGAGCTCTTAGTGAAAAGAAAAAATGTCATTAATTTTGAGAATTATTGTCTTAACCATTTTTTTTTTCCTTTTGCATGTGCCTGTATTGTTGCTATAGTATCTTTCTCCAATACAGTCAGAGAGCTGCCAAATGACCCACTTCCTTGGTAATAAAATCCCTGGCTAACTGCTCAGGGCATATTACAAAAGAGGTCATAAGAGCCACTCTGAGAGGTAAAATGTAGGGAAAGGTCATTAAAAAGACATGGCAGCTGATGGGCCCACAAGCTGGACCCAAGGAATTGAAAATCCCTTGTTTTCTCCCCTGTGCTTTGAAATGTGTGTTCTGGTTGACTTCCCTGCTCCCAGAACTGCTCCAAGCATACAACCTGAAATAAAAATGTGACATTGAGACTACCTAGACTGGGTATGACTGACTCTAGTTAGGGCCCTTATATAAAATTTTGGCTTGATTGGTGTGTGCAGAAATCTACTCATTTGTCAATCCCCAAGATAAATCTCATAAGTAAGTTCCCTTTCTTATTAACCTCGTCATGTACCAAGCTCTGCTTTTTTCTTTAGTCTCTTCCTGCCCTCTATATGGGGGCCAGTTTCAGGTTATCAAAGAAGCTTGCAAGGAGGCTGCATCCCAACAGATTTATCCTAGGTGTGGTTTCAACATATACAAACCAGCCTACATGCAGATAAAGCTAAATCTAGATACAGATCTCACATTACTCATGATGAAAAACACAAAACTATAAAACTCCTAGAAAATAACATAAAAGAAAACCTAGGTGACCTTGGGTACGATGATAACTTTTTAGACTCCACACTAATGCCACAATCCATGAAATAAATAATTGATAAGTGGGATTTTATTAAAATTAAAAACTACTCTGTGAAAGACAATGTTAAGAAAATGAAAAGACAAGCTATACTGGAAGAAAATATTTGCAAAAGACACATCTGATAAAGAACTGTTATCCATCCACATATAGCATACAAAGAGCTCTTAAAACAGATCAACAAAAAAAGAAGCCACTAGATTAAAAATTGGCCCAAAAATAAGCATATGAAAAGATCAGAGAAATGCTGGTTAAAATAATAATAACATACAACTACACATCTCTTAGAGTGGCCAAAATTCAAAACTCTGACAATACTGAATGCTGACAAGGATGTGGAACAACAGGAATTCTCATTCACTAATGGTAGGAATGCAAACTGGTACAGTCATATTGGAAGACAGTTGAGCAGTTTCTTAGAAGATTAAACATATTCTTACCATATGATCCAGTAATCATACTCTTTAGTATATACCTAAAGAAGTTGAAAACATATCCACACTAAAACCTGCATAGAGCCCCGGCTGGTAGCACAGTGGATAAAGTGTCGGCCCCCAAACCCAAAGGTCCAGGTTCGATTTCCAGCCAGGGCACATAACCAGGTTGCAAACCAGGTCTCCAGTCAGGTCTGTGGCTGGAGGCAGGTGAAACACAACCGTACATTGATGTCTCTCTCCCTCTCTGCCTCTCTCCCTTCCCCTCCTTCTAAAATTAATGAAATTAAATCTTTTTAAAAAAAAATCTGCATAGAGATGCATATAGCAGCTTTATTTATAATTGCTGAAACTTGGAAGCAATCAAGATGTTCTTCAGTAGTAGAATGAACAAATAAACTCTGACAAATTCAGGCAATGCAATGTTATTGTATTTAAAAAAATGACTATCAAGCCATAAAAAGACATATAGGAAACTTAAATGCATATTACTGCATTGCTAAGTATAAGAAGCCAGTCTGAAAAGACTATAATTGTACAATGAAATCTATATGTCATTCTGGAAAAGGCAAAACTATGGAGACAGTCAAATGTTCAAAATAGCCAAAGGTTGGGGGTGGCAGGAATAAATAGGCAGACTTAGAGGATTCTAAATGAGTGAAAATATTCTATATAAACTATATTGATGGCTAATGAGGTCTGTCCAGAAGATATCCAGCCATGTACCATGAAAAATAGAGACATTTATTGAAGATACAAGAAACATTATGTGTAAGACAATGATGTCTCAGTCCCCTTCAAAGTAGGTACCTTGCGACCTCACACATTTCTCACAATTGCCATCAGCTGCCCCACTTGTAGTTTCCTGAATCTCATCAATGGTCTGAAATATTTTCCCTTTCAAAGGTGATTTTAATTTGGAAAAAAGCCAGAAGTCTCAGGGCACCAAATCTAGGCTATAGGGGAGCTAAGTCACCTGGGTGATTTGATGTTTCACCAAATACTTCTGCACAAGACTCGATGCATGAGTGGATTCATCCTTGTGATGAAGGTGTCAATCACCAGCTGCCCATAGCTGCAGCCTTCAGAATTATCCAAATAATTTCCATGATGTACACAAAATGTGATGCAGATTTGTTGCTCTACTTAGTCATTTTGAATGTGATGGCCACACAGCACACATGCTCACTCAGCAGCGTTTACTGCCCCCACAGGGCATTAAACACTGTGCTTCATTAGCACAGTGAAGTCATCATTGCCCACACGTGCTCATTCCAGTCCACTCTCCTTGGCTGCCAGGTTACATCCATGTCTGCAAACCATTCTCGTTGTATCAACAATGGCTGGACTTTTTCCAGAAAGACCTTGTCATGTCTTTATACATTTGTGCAAACTTACAGAGCAACAACAACAAGAGTGAACTGTAATATAAACTATCAACTTTGGATGATTATAATAACGTGTCAATGTAAGTTCATCAATGATAACAAATTACCATTCAGATGAAGGATATTGATAATTGTGGAGGCTATGCATGGTGGGGATTGAAGGTATATGAAAAATATTTGTAACTCAATCTTGTTATGAATATAAAACTTCTCTCTAAAAATGTCAATAAACAAATAAGTAAACATGGATAAACCAAGAGAAATTATTTTCAATAAAGTTTACTGTGAACTAAAAAAAAATGTACTGATAATATGAAATGTTGTTGAGGATGTGAACCAATGATATATTTTATTTAATGCAAGAGTGTGATTGAACATACCTTCATAAGGGTTTGTTGATATCTGACAACTGTGAAATTGTACACACCCTGTGGATCTTCAATTTTACTCCTAGGTATTAACTAGTAAAACAGTGGGTTATGTGTTCCAGAAGGCACACACAGATTGTTAATAGCAGCATTGTTCACAATATTTCCAAACTGGGAACCTTGAAAATATCCAACTAAAGTAGAAAAAGTATATATGAATTATATTTTATGGAGTTATAAAAATGGACCCCTACACATTTCTTTATGAGGTGAGAGAATCTTAAAAAGAACATATCAAGTTAAAGAAATTGGCATAAAACAATATGGGGAGCATTTAATTCCCATTTATTAAATTATAATTCTTAGAGACATATAGTCAACTTGGTAGAACTATAAAACAAAGAGATAATTGCCATTCAAATAAACACAATCCTTATTCAAGGTGTACAGAGATTTTTTAATCAAAATGGCTTTGAGAGGTCTGGCAAGACTCTATGGTGCTTCCATTGATATTTGCACTGCAATATAGCAATTATATCTCAAGTATTGTCTGTGTGTGTATGCACATGTGCATGTGTATGTGTGATTTTGATAATTTTGTGTAATGTATTGTCTTCCACAATAAAACTTTTGAAACAAGGTTAAATTATGTATTTTCCTTACTGAAAATTTTCAATCACTTTGTCTCACTTAGAGTTAAGACAGAGTACATTATAAGGATGCACAAAGATTTAGCTTATCTGGCAACATTTATGCATCTCATCCCATCCCCTAGTTACTCTCTCTTACTCATTCTGCTATCCACACACTGGCCTCCTTTCTAGTTGTTTGTTTAACATTTAATCTCAGTTTAGGAGCAAGGATTCTTTGGTTTTCAACAAGAGAAATCTGCATTTGTGCACAAAGGAGAAGCCATGTATGCAAAATATGGTTGGTAATTTTATGGATAGAAAGAAACTTGGTAGAGTTTCCCTGCTGAATGAAATTTGACAGCTTGACAGATTTTAATTGGCTGTCCATTCCAAGTATTAAAGTAAGCAAAAGAAAATACCAGAATAAGAGGAAGTTGGGAATAAGAGGCAAAGATATTCAAAGACACAGTGAAGAAGACTAGAATGATGTATGAAGGTCAAGTGTAAGTTAAATTATGAGAAGGGTCTAAGAACTACAAAAATGGAGAATGCTGTAATATACAAGAGTCCAAGGTTAAGAGGAATGGAATAAATTGCAAACCAGAAAGTGTGAACATCAAAATGGTAAATAAATTATTGTTCAGGAGTATATTTAGGTCAAGATACTAGCATTAGAAAGAAAACTAGTTGAATCTAGTGTAAAGATTGGCTTGGCAGGAAAAAAATAACAATTTGTCACTTTTCTTCTTTTGAATCGGTGGTATGATATGGAAGGACAACAACAATAAGATGAATAATAGTAGGAAATCCCCTTAAGTTCCAACTTCTAGAAAGACATCTGATTCTTGTGTATTAAGAAAGAATGATGTAAAAGTAAGACAGGCAAAAAATATCAACAGAGAAATGGTCTGAAAGTGGTAATATCAAAGCTTTTTCAAGGTTAACATCATGTGGCTTAAGAAAGGCCTAATGCAAGGAAGGAGAGCAGCTTAGACAAGAACCTACTATAAAGGAACCATGGACATGGACAACAGGTGGGATTGACTTTGGGGGGAATGGGTGGGTGGGGAGGGGGACAGAAGGAGCAAAAAGGGGATGGATGTAATACAACAATAAAATTTAAAAAAAAAAAGAAAGAAAGAAAGGCCTAATGAAAGATAAGGAAAGTAAATGCTGGCACTTTAACTATGAATATATGAATAACTGTGCTTGGAAGTACTATTGGCTAATATAAAAGTGAGAAAGATCAAAAATAGATTTCACACACACACATACAAGGCTGTCATATATATTTTTACTACTGAATTTTAGATTTTGAAAGATGACAAATATCAAGGACATTTAACAAGAAAGTAGCAGAGCCCTAGCTGGTGGTACAGTGGATAAGGTACCAGCCTGTGAACCCAAATGTCGCT
This sequence comes from Noctilio leporinus, assembly GCA_004026585.1. NCBI lineage: Eukaryota > Metazoa > Chordata > Mammalia > Chiroptera > Noctilionidae > Noctilio > Noctilio leporinus. The sequence goes on along the minus strand of PVIW01000083.1, from coordinate 804,703 downwards.
GGTTCGATCCCCATTCAAGGCACAATAACCAGGTTACAAGCCAGGTCTCCGGTCAGGTCCCTAGCTGTATGCAGGTGAAAGACAACCATACATTGATGTGTCTCTCCCTCTCTTCCTCTCTCCCTTTCCTTTCTCTAAAAATAATACATAAACTCGTAAAAAAAAAAAATTAAAGAAAGGTACCTGATTATAACAACCTAAAATATCAGAAAGCATTCCTCTCACTGAAGGCATAAGGAACACGTTTAATAAAAAGAAAATAAAGATAAAATTATATTGAATAATATTCAACATTTGTAATATAAAGTTATATTTACAAAATTCCTTGAGAGGCACCATCATCCTCTTCAAACACACTTAGTAGATTAATAGAATAGGGTATGTTAAAGAAAATAATACAAAAAGTTCAACTTAAATTAAAAGATTAAAATCATTAAATGTGAATATCATTACACATTATAAAGAAGCAATGATAAATCAAAGTATGCCAGAAATGGCATAAAATAGTCACTGAGTTATTCTACAATTATCGTCTAAAGTTACATTATAACTTTTATCTTATTAGTTTGAGGAACAGCCAATAATGTAGTTTGTCCATGTTCGCCAAAATGTGTTTTGTAGCACATTTATATATTAATAAAATAGTCTAACTTAAAATATAGTGCTTTACATTTTTATTGTTTTTTAAATCTCTAAAATATTTGTAAATAAAGGTTGAAATTAACAAAGCAAACAAGTAACACTCAAGAATACTTTTTATTTAAGAAAGCTACTTTGACAATGTGGATGATGTGCCTAAGGAAATTTGAGAACTGAATGCAACATCTTTTAAAGGACAATTATTCACAATGACTTTGTTTGGCCATTATTATTTTTAAAGCATTTAAATTGATAAAGCTCAAGCTTTTAATGATGTTTTTCTTGACTGATGTATGTTGTCAGATGTGGTTTACCTGGAATGAACCGTTGAGAGTTGAATATTTCATATGAGAGAATGTTAACTCCAAGTGGCAGGGGACCCGGGGATAGTGCTGAATAATAAATAACTTTTCTTCTTTGTTAACTTCTTGTATCTGTGCTTACTGAGCATCATGCTGAGTCTCCAAAGAAAGTGTGTGTTTGTGTGAAAGGAAGCAAGATACCACAGAGCCAACATCAGTCTGGCTTCAGAGGACCTCTTGCTGTGCCTTCCAGGCAATCAAGTCACTACGTCCCTTGGTGAGTTACCTGGGACTGTAACTCCCAGCAATACCTAGAAAAATAAAATAGAATTTATCTTGTTTTTAACTTCTCAAAATCATTTCAAGTGGGATTTTGAAGAATTGAGTTTAAAGAATTGTTTACTTATGCTGTTACATTTCATGAAGTGGATTTTTCTAATATTGGCATATAATACATTTTTACTATACTGAATAAATCCTATATGAAACTATAATTAACTCCTTTGATAAAACACTAAAAATTAAAAAGTTTAATAGGCATGTAAGAAAGTAGTCCTGTAATATGAATCATCTATTGTGACATCACAATATGATAATATATTATGACTACAATCAATGGTAAAGTGAAAACAAACAATAATACTAAAATAATATATATATATTATTTTATATATATATATATATATATATATATATATATGTATTACAGGTTAAGAACAGGTTAAACATGTAGAAAACTTAGGTCTGAATTCAGATAAAGGAATTATATACACAATTAACGCCATATCTTAAAAGAAGAAAAGCATTAGTCCATAAAAAGCATGTTCTAGTTCTGAAAGCAATCTGCTTCCCTTTTAAATTGAGCAATGAATTTCTTTTACAACAACAATGCAAAATCTCATTCACAGAATTATTTTAATAATTATGTGAAATGGATTAGGGATGCTGCTTTAAAATTATTCTTATCACCTAATCTTTAATTCTTCCTAAATTCATTGAATCATATAATTCAAAGAAAAATAATAATGTTTTAGTTAGTGTGAAAACCTAGGAAGATTAGTATAACTTAATTCCTTCTTATTAAGAGATCATTTTTGTAATGAAGACTTCTCTATATGTTCTCTATATGTTACTGGGTACAGATTTTTCTATATAGGAAGTTTAGTTTATATACAAAAGTATGATTTCATAATAGTACCCCAGTTGGAGTTATACATTGATGAAATACCTGCCAATTTTCACAGCTTACTTAGAAAATCCTAATATTTTAAGAATATTCAGAAAGGGAAGGGGGAAAGAGGGATGAATGTAGTACAATAACAAAATTAAATCAAAAAAAGAATATTCATATTAGTAACTTAAGGTTTTAACTTCAATTACTATGATCTAATTGTCAGTGTCTCCTCAAAAATTGTACATTGAAAACCTAATGTCCAAGATGATGGTTTAGAAGATGGAGCCTTTGGGAAGTGATTAGCTCAGGAGCCTGGAACCCTCAAAATGGGATTAGTATTCAGGTCCTAAGAAAGCTTGCTTCTCTCTGCTCTCTACCCTGTGAGGATGCAAGAAGTCAGCAGTCTGCTATCCAAAGAGAATTCCCCCCTACTTCACCATGCTCCCACCCAGATCTCTAGCTTCCTGCCTCCATAACTGTAAGAAATAAATTTCTGAGGTTTAGAAGACACCCCGTCTGTGGTATTGTTTAATGTAGCCCTAACAGATTAATACAATTGCCTCGCTGCATATTTTATTCTTTTTATATCTGAGTTATAGTACCAGATGATAATTGTGACGGATTGCATTTTCCAAGGAAAGTCACCAAAGCTACCTCCTATCAGACATACCCAACTAGAACATGACATTGCCACTCTCATCCAGAGAGAAGAGGGTCCCAGATCCCTCTTACCTGGATAGGTCCTGCAACTGTATTGACCAATAGATAGGACAGAAATCTGTGCCAGTTCCATAGATAGACATTAAATAGCTTGGAAGAAGCTTCTACTGCCCACCACTTGAAAGCTGCTCAACTTTAGGAAATGCAATAACCTTGAAACCCAGGTGCTGTGAAGGGGTCAAAGTTCAGGCTCAGGGAGAGGCTTCTGGAGGGTGATCTATCAAGTGGAGGAAAGGAGATTAGAGATAGAGAACGCGACAGAGAAAGAGAGACCTAGAGGCAGAGAAACAGAATAATGAGCATCACCAAAGTGCCAGATGTTTGAGTTATAAAAGTCATTTTGGAAAAGAAAACCTTAATCCCCAGCCAGCTCAGCCAACACCACCTAGATTAGAAATAAACCATCTAGATGAACTCTTCCACAAGCTCTGACATAGACATTTGAGCAAAATGAAGCGGATTTTACATGATTACGTTTTAGGGCAGTTTGTTATTAATTGTTCACGCGGAACTTGTTCGCTGGAAGCCTGACGCTGGCAGCAAGGCGATGGGAGGAGTCTGAACTGCTCTCAAAGAGCCCGCAGGGAAGACCAGAAAGAGCGGGAACTGAATTCCAACAGTTGTGTGCTGGTCAAACTGGTTCAGTGGAACTGGTGCCTGTGATAACATGGAAAATAGAAAATGTTTTTCATAGAGGGATAGACCCAGAGCAGATGTCCTGAAAGGAAGTTGAATGTGTCAACTGGCTTCTTCAAGCCATAACAAGCCCAAGACATTTGCAGAGACCCAGGTGGAAAGCGGTAAATCAAACCCAAGGAGCTCCAAGGCACCTGTCATGTAAGCAAAAGGCTGTCCTGAAGGTGGATCTTCTTGCTTTAGTAGCCCCAGCTGACAGATGCCACAGTCAGGTACAAATTATCCAGCCACTTGCCTTCCGAAGTCCTGTGTCTTGAATTGTGAGCAAAGCAAATTGTGATTTTAAGCCATAAATTTGAAGTGGTTCTGTTATGAAGCCATAAATAACTGAAACCTAATGTCTAATTTACCAATGTAACTATAATTGAAATAGATTACTCCACTTTTTTTTTAATTGCAGAAAGTAAGTTAAAACACTGGTTCTAACCGTGCCATTTAAGTTATAGAAATTTCTGAACTGTAAATAGCATCTAGATAAAACAGCTGGATATTGGAATTTTAGGATTGTTTTGTATTTTCTAATTCTATGTTACTATATATAAAGGTTGAGTTTTCATAGTTTTTTCTTGGTTTATAATTTATTTACAGGAAATCAGATAAATATATTATCTTAACTTACACTTACCCAAAAATGTTCCTTTGTGTATCAATGGGCATTTTGTGTATGTTTCCTCTCAGTCCGTTGAATAAAACATTTTTTTTAATATTTTATTTATTATTTTCAGAGAGAGGGAAAGGGAAAGAGGCAGAGAGGAAAACATCCATGTATGGTTGCCTTTCACCTGCCTCCAGCTACAGATCTGGCTGGAGACCTGGCTTGCAACCTGGTTATGTGCCCTGACTGAGGAAGCAAACCAGGAGGTTCACAGGCCAATGCCTTACCTACTATGCTACCAGCCAGAGTGAATAAAACATTTATTGAGAAGTTTGTTTTCAGATAATCTGTCATTCCTTCTCAGTCAAGTTTTATATCCTCTCTCTGATACCTTTAAAGATTCTTTTCACTTTGCTGTGGTGGATGCATTACATTTATCCTTTCTAGCAGTCTGTGTGCACTTTCAATCTGAAGACTAACATAATTTTTCAATTCAGAAAATTCTTAGGCATTTTCACTGTGGTTGAATCATAAGTATGTTCTCCATGACTCACAAATTATTTCAGCTTATAGTTTATCATTCTATGTTGCATTATAGGTAAATTTCTTAGTATATCTTCCCATACAATATATCTTTTCATTTTCAGTTTGAAAATTGTAGTAGTGTATGTTTCCTTTTTATATCAGTTACTCTATTTTAATGTCCAAATCTGGCAAATTTAGTTTAAGTTCATGATTTCTTATATGAGTCTATCTATCTATCTCTGTTTTATGTTGCTTATTGTATTGTAGGCTACTATGTTTCCATTTCCTCTTTCAATGTCTTTAACATCCTTTAAAACTCTTTTGAAATTGCTCTAATGTTTGCATTTACTGTACTTGCTGTTATTTCTTAGTTGATTTTGCTGATTAATATTTTTAGTATTTAGTATTTAGTAACTTTCCTCACATCCTTGAAATGTTTGCAAAACTTCCACATGGGAAATTTCTCTCCCTCTTCTTCTCCCTCTCCATCTCCCTCTTTCTCTCTCTCTCTCTCTCTCTCTCTCTCTCTCTCTCTCTCTCTCTCTCTCTCTCTTTCTCTCCCCCTCTCCCTCTCCCTCTCCCTCTCCCTCTCTCTCTTCTTCACTTACTCCTTCCCTCCCTCTTCCTTTATCTTTGTCCAGTGGTTTTGTATTGCCTTCCACCTGGATTCCCAGACCCCATTCTGGAATCAGAAATTATATGAACTCCCACACTGCGGTGACCAGAGCTATTCTAGATCTAGTCACTGAGTTAACATCTAGTTAAATTATTCCAGAGATCTGGAATACATTCCAGTACCTCCTTTCAGGGTGAGTGGCTTTATAAAAGACATAGCACCTAGAAATAATCAAAACTTTTTAAGTCTTCCTTTTGTATTCATAAGGAGTATTATTTCAGCACTCATTTCCACACCAGTGTCTGGTTCTTGTCCTCCACCCAGTGATTCGCTATTCAGTGTCTTTACCTGATAGGAGTTGAAATGTGCCTCTGCCTATCTAGTGTCCTAAATACCAGCACACCCATGGGATTATCAACAACTAGTGACAAATATATTTCATTGTAATTTTGTCACATTTAGAAAAAAAGAGAAAGCTTACATTATGAATTCACAAAGATATCTTGACCAGAAATTCCCTGAGAGCCTACCATTGTTTATATTCCTCATAATTATGTATCCTCCATCCTTCAATCTGGACACCAGTGCCTTGACTCTGAATATCAGACAACATCTATTTTTTCAGATATCTATATACTTCAGCCAGGGAAAATATGAAGACAATAAGGATATTTATTTTTTAAAAAGAGTTGAAACACAGTTATTGAATCATGTAAAATTCACTGCATAAAGAGCTATTAAATGCATAAAAATAAAATACACCTTAACAATACATTAATTTTATTCTGTGCAGGTCAGATTGAAAGAAGGAGACATGAGCGACTGAAAACTGAGGTAAGAGGTCAGAGCCTAAATCACAATGATGACTTTGGAATGAAAAGAGTAAACCAAGAAACACATCCAAAAGGAGTCAACATTGCATGAGACAGGATTGAAAAATACAGAAAACGAGTAAAAGATAATGATCATAGTAACAATAAGCAAGAACCAAAACAACAGGCTACATTTGCTAAGGGTTGAGTAAAACATTTCAAACGCAGGAAACTAAAACAACACTAGTGCTAGGAACAGAACCTGGGAAAAGCAATTTTAATAAGGAAACTGACTGACCTATAGAAATTCCAAGTTTGATGTGATTATAGGCCATGCAAACAGAGAAGTCCTGAGCCCTTTTAAAACGAGAATCATGTATTTTCAGGCACTATTGGAGGCAAAATATAGAAAGGCAGTATGGGGAAGCAGAGCAGAATCTTGAAGAACACTCAATGCCCTGGCTGGTGGCTCAGTGGATAGGCACCATCCTATGAACCCAAAGGTCGCTGGTTTGATTCCCAGCCAGGGCACATAACCAGATTGTAAGCCATGTCTCCAGCCAGGTCTGTAGCTGGAGGCAGGTGAAAGACAACCGTACATTAATGTCTCTCTCCCTCTCTGCCTCTCTTCATTCCCCTCTCTCTGAAAAATAATAAATAAAACCTTAAAAAGAATACTCAAAAAACAAAATAAAATGAAAAATATAGAATATAATTTACCTTAGGTTTAGTTACTTTGATCAAGTCTGCATAATTTTTGAGGACTTAGAAAGCATTTCACATGTTCTTTATCACTTCAGCAAGTAAGTAATGAAGCAATGTTTTAATATTACTTTTTGATTTCTAGATCTTCCTTAATATGACTATTTATGCTTTAATTGGATTGCTTAATTTTCAGCTAGCATCTCTCTACCTCATTGAATCCCTATGATAAAAGCCACTTTAAAAAACCAAAAATGCCACTGCTTCTTTCTGTAAACCTATTTTCATTTTCATCTGTCATTTAATTCAAAATAAAGTTTATAATTTTATACTTTCAGAAACAGAAAGTATGCCTGAATCTATAATGGCCTCTGGAATTAGCTCTTTGGAACATCATAAAGTACCTTAAAATACTGAGTGAATTAATAAAACTGCAATAATTTTCCTGGACTTTTCTATTTTTCAAGCAACAAACATCCAAAGGAAAGAGAATTCCCAATATATGGAGACTGCAGTGACCATTCCAGCTTGTTTTTATTGCTGTTTTACTTCAATATAAGGTTTCCTTAAAAACTACCATGTGCACATTTCTAAACAAATTTGAAAATGAACATAGAAATATGGAGCTAACACACTACTGCCCATTCCAATCCCTTTCCATTTTGGCACAAGAGCCTACTTTGTCGGGCGCTTCATGGAGAATCCTAACACTGGGTGGCGCTCTAAACTAACGGAAAAAAATATTTATTTAGCATGAAGATAAATCTTTCTAGTCTCAGTTCATTTTTGCAGTCTTGATATCAACTATCACTAGATCTTATTTTGCTGGTCCTTCTGCTATTCCACTCACACAAATGTCTGCTACAAATTGGCCTATTAGCAAGGAAATGTCAACAGTGTTGCTCCAACTAGGTAACATGTTCATAATGAAGCATTATGACAAATAAATGGGAAGAAAATGAAAACATCTGATAGAGAAGCATGTTTCCTTCCTGATATCTGCTGGAGGGGCATTAAACACATTACAGATGCGGAAAGCCAGTGAATTCCAAAGCAACACTGCATTTTCCATACCTGGGTTGTTTGAAACATGATGTAATGATGCATGGAATGTAGTAGTGGAGTTATTTAATTTATACTCACCTAGTTCTCCCTAGAGTCACTCACACAAATTGTGCTATCTTTTTCAGGAAATTGGATACCAGAGGGAGCACTTACATTCAAACCAGGTAAATATAAACATTTTCAGAAATGTTAACACAGTATCTGTTGTACAACTGAAGACCAAAAAGTACAAAGAATAAATATATTAATGGAATATTAAAATCCCTCATTAAAAAAAGGTAAAAGAACATAAAATAGTATTTGAGGCCAGGGCTTTGTACTTTTCCTTTGAAAATAATATGTGTTGTTTTAATTTAAATTGTCAAAGAATAGCATTAGCATGTGAATGTCCTCTTTTGCCAGCATTCTTTCTGCTCCCATTTATATATATAGATAGGTGGTGTATGTATAAGTCCTTTCTAATGCATAAAGTACATTTATATACTTACATGCACATTTTCTATTTTAGACTAGTAGGACCATGCTATGTATATGGTTTGACAACTTGCTTTTTCTATTAAAAATAAATCTTCATATCTCTCTGTGTCAACATAAAGGTCTAATTAATCATTTTTAAAGCAGTATGACAATTTATAGTGCTCATAAAGTTATAACTTTTCAAACTATTTTTTTCACTATATTTGTAGGTCTTTTTCTTTTAATACAAACAATTATGCAACAAACACCCCTGTGCATGTTTAGAATTGCTAGGGCAAAGGGTACATACTTTTTCTTAAGTTTGCCCAATGTTGCATTCTATTCTACTAGGAGAGTGGCTTGCTGACCAACCCCAGTTCTTGGCCAAACTTATTTCTAACATTTTTCATATATTTAAATGGTAGGATGCTACATTTGTATTGTTTTTATTGCTGAATATATATGAGATTGTGGATAATTTTATGAGCTTCTTGAGATTTATGAGCTTTCTTCTTAAAATTGCCCATTCATATCACCTTTACACATTTTCATACTGGGTTAATAGCAGTCTTTATAAAGTGTAACATTAAAAAATATTTTTTTATCATGCATATTTACATACTTTTGTTAATAATAGCCATTGTAAGTATTTATTCCAGCTTGCTGTCTTTTAGTGTTGTTTACACCATTGTTGATGACTGACTATAAGATGTAAGTTACTAGTTATATGTATGTATCCATCTTTTTCTTTCTGAATTCTGATTTTGTATCTAAAGAAAGAATTTTCCACTTCCAAATTTTCAAGATATTTGCTTTTATTATTAATAATATTTTCATAGTTAAAATTGTTATTCCTGTTTCTTTAATTATCATGTGTATGTCTATAATTTTTGGATATGGAATGTGGGAAAGAATTACCAATTTTTCTCAAATTTATAATCAAGTTTTCAGGCAAGTTGTTAAAGATATTCTATTTTACTTGAAACCCTGAATTTATTATAAACTTAATAAATCTTCTTTGAGGTCTTAAATGTTTACTTTCTTTAGTTTTATTGTTTATACTTTATTTTCATAAAACTTTTATCATTATAATCAAATGATATCAAAACCATTCATATAGGCTTATTTTAAAAATATATTTAATCACATAGCAATGTCACTTCTCAAATTATAATACAACTGAGTTAAGCTAAACAAGATTAATATTCTCCTTCAAAAAATGTTAAAATGATTAAAGTTTTTTACTTTCATCTTTTTATAATTCACACACTGACTCATTAATATTTATAAAATATTATCTTTTTCAAGTGATTTTAAAACAACTATCTTGGACCTAGAATCTTACCATCATATATTGACTTAGATATGAAACAATTTATATTATTAAAGATAACAGATAATAATTTCAGCAATTTTGCAATTATTGTGTATGTACTTCAGTGAGCACACTAAAATGGGTCTGTATAGCTTGACTTTTTTTAGAATGTAAGGCTAGACCAACTAAATGTTTCTCTTAGTAAATTAGATGAAATATTTTTAAAATTTGGTTGTTGGTCTTCCGAAACATCTTGGACAAATGTGATTTTATGATAATTTCTTGACCCAAAAACCTTTTTATATTTTGGAATATCTTTATAGGAAGGGCAACTTTCCTCATCTATTATAATTCTTGATCAAAGTATAATATTTACATAAATACAGTGTAAGAAGTTATGAACTATTTTTATTCACATTTTAAACTCTAAATATGTGGATATTTTCCCCCTCACACTAGATAGTTCTTCAACTCTCTGGGCACAAACTGCATGTTCTTCAATTCAGGTAAATTCTGACACTACCTGAAAGTGACTGAGGACTCCTTCCCACAAAACTGCCCTTATACTTCAGATGCCAATTCTAAGTCCCAAACTTCCCCTCCTTCGCACTGACTGCTGTAAATTCTTTGGGTAGTTTGTTAGAATGACCACAGAGCTCAAGAAGTGCTTTACTACCATGACTGGTGTGGTTCAGTGGGTTGAGTGCTATCCCATAAAGCGAAAAGTTGCTGCTTTGATTGCCCGTCAGGACAATCAAATTGCCTGGGTTAGGGTGTCTGGTTCCTGGTCAGGGTGCATATGAGAGGCAATCCATCAAGTCCATGTTTCTGTCTTTCTTTCTCCCTCCCTCTCTCTCTCAAAGATAAATAAATACAAACTTTAAAAAATGAAAGTGTTTTACGTATCATTACTAGTTGATTATAAAGGGTGAAACCCACGAGCCAGCTAATGGAAGCGATGCAGAGGATAACGCAGAGAGGAGAAACATTGAGCGGTGCACATCCTCTCTGGCCCCTACACCACCCCAATATCTCACTGCATTCACCAGACCCGAAGCCTTCCAAACTCCCATCAATTAAGGGTTTTTACGGAGATTTTAGCATACATGTATGATTGATTAAACTATTGGCTTTTATTGATGAACTCAATCTCCAGCCCTTTTTGTTCCAAATGATGGGATGGTCTAAAAGTTCTAACCCTTTAATCATTCCTGGGTACTTCCAAGGACCAGGACCTGACTCTATCTAGAGCCCTCCTAGGAGTCTAAATGTCACCATATTAAAATATACACAAGTAAAATTGAAAAGAGCTTGTTATGAAAAACAAAAGATGCTCTTATTACTCTTATCACTTAGGAAATTCAAAGGGTTTTGGTACATCTCTGTCAGGAACTGAAGACAAAATACAAATTTATATTCCTTACAATATTAGAGAACCACAATAAATATGATGCAATTTTCTAATAATATTCCCAGGTTTCTAATGTACATTTATGCAATAAAAATATAATATAAAACTAGTTATACAATATTTAAGAATTATTATATCTATCAACATGTTAAATATAATTTCTTATCATCAAAATTCACTGGTCATAATAAAACAATGTAATCATTTTTATGCTCAAATGTATTGATTAAACAATGAAAACTAAGCATTGTTTGAGTATTTTCAAATATAAAACACATTCATAGATATAGTAGGCTATAATACTATCATAATACATATATTATTCATAATTCAAAGTTTTTTCAACTTGATTTCATTATGTTTAAATTAAAACCATTAAGCTCTACATTTGAGACCATAAAGATGGCAATCAATGTGTTATAAGAAATCAAAAAACATCCATTACATGAGGTTATTTTAATTCAACAAAATGTGTTGTTTGAAATATGCCTAATTGAAAGCAGTAATTAATTACATTACTTTAGTGCTTTTATTTCCTCTTTGTCTAACTGTTATTGTTTTAGATATTATGAGATATTATGGTACCTATATCCATAGTGTTCAAATATTAACAATATGAACCACTCATTGTACTTGTCATGTATTTTTTACAATTATTTTCTAAACTAAAATGCTTTTAAGATTATTGTTAAAACTCTAATCTGTCTTCATTTCACAAAGGTTTTTTTAAAGTATGGACTTACTTTTAACATATAAGACAATGTAGGACTATTCGGAGTTCTTCAGAACAATATATTTCATATTCACTGTGTCTGCATATATAAACTTCTAAACAGGAATGTTGGAAAACTAGATTATTAATTTGTACACAAATAAATTAACTTAATAGATAATTATTCCTTAGGAAAAAAAAGAGGTAACACTATTAAATTGTTTGTATTAATTTAGCTTTTGTAAAGTTTAAAGAGTAAGTTAAGATTATATTTATCTTTTGATGTTTTATTTATGAAATAATATGGTTGCAGGCACCAATAGTGTAGTTTAACATAGTTGTTCTTCTTACCAATATTAATTGTTACCAACATATGATTAGGAGAACTGAATGATTTTTTGTACATAGTCATTTTAAAAACTTTAATATTGATGTATTTGAAGAAATCATGAAGCACCTACTCCAATGTGAGTAATCTATACTAGATTTTGATGAAGAATTTTCATAGCAACTTATAAGTTTAGCTAACATGACAGTTAAGGCTATTCAAAGAAGAATTAGGATATTATTATGAGTACATCAAAGTTTATATTTTTAAACTCAAACTTTATACCGCTTCTTACAGTGCCATATTTTAAAACAATGCATTTCCATAGGTACAATTAAGTGAATAATGTAGGTAGTATAGCCATACCTACCTACTACTTTCACTGTTTCTAACAAAGAATTATTTGAGAAGATGTAATATGTCACTGGTTTTTCAAATACTATTACTTATAAACTCTATCTACCCTGTTTCTCCACATATTAAATGTCTAACCACCTCATAAAGACAAGGGAATGCCCTGCCTACCATATGGTGTTGCCTTGGTTGGTTGGGTCTCAGTACACTGATGTAACTAAAGTCAATTTTGTATCTCAGTAATTTCTAAGAGTGAAAGTGCTGGAAATTCACATCTTGGGTCCTTTGGAAATTAAGTTAAATTGAGAAGTTTATGACATAAACTAAACAGTAACCTGTTTGCCAGTGGCAGGTTTATTTTTCCCTACCTGATTTGGATTCCCAATCTGTTGCCTTAAGGAACTTTGTGGCTGGGACTGTTCCAATTAAAGAAATATTCACCTGGGCAGATTAGGCCAAACAAGCATATTTCTTTTAGTCTGTACCGTTGAGTTATATGGTTATAAATTAGGGTAGGGAGAGAATAAATGCAGATATATGCATGCTTTTATAACATTTCCAGCTGAAGATTTTAGGTCTTTAAAATCATGAGCTGTTCCTTTTCTTTTGTTCTTATTCAAAACAATAACAAGTAAAAATGTACTAGATAAGTGCTTGCTTGTTTTTTAAAGTATAAAAATACTTACTGCATAGAACTGCTAGGATAAAACAGGATAAAATAATTCATATATGTAAAATTATTAGAATAAAATAATGCATGACACATAGTATTTTATGTATAACTATTATTATTTTAATTTAGAGTATATTCAGTCAATTTTAGATAGCAGTTGCCACCAATGCAAAAGATGTTAAAGGAACTCTTAATCAGGAGTATTTTCTTACCTAAGGAACACAGAATTCTCCTTGATAGTTCTTTAAAGAACAAAATAAGTATTTAACTACATTTGATTAATTTTGATTGCTAGATTGTGTTTCCCACTAAATACCAGGTTTAGTTTAATTTGGATAATATTGGTCCTAGCTTTTATTGTTAAGTTTTATTTGCAATAGCAATAACCAAAACTTCATGATAAAGAGAAGCAACTGTTATAATATAGTTAATTGGGGTAACAGAAAAAAATTGTAAAGCAGTACCCCCAAAAATGTTTGGGGTGGGAGGAGTAGTAATAAACAATTTTTTAAATGAATAAGAACCAGTCAGAAATGTCACCCACACCTGAATGTTTTGTAACATCTTCAGGTTTAGTTCTACAGACTGAAGACCTGGTAAATTTTTACTTAGCTCTTTAATCAGCATCACTTCAAGGCAACCAGTATTGAGAGATATGCAGTTGGATTAATACTGAGAAAATTTGCACATAGTTTAATAAGGCTAGAGTTTCAATGGATGAAAAGCACAGGACAACTACGACAGTCTATGTCAAACTAAAGTGACTATTTTTGTTACCAGTAATGGGGAGCAATAATACACTTGTAAATAGGTGATGAATTCATTAGATTACATTTTCAGAGAAGGTATTTTAGATTCATTAGGTTAAGTTTTATATATTCATTCATTTAAGGAATATTGGTTGTCAGATATACCAGACATAGCTGAACATGTTATGTGTGCCAGATTATAGCAAGGTGAACAGGACAAAAATCAATCTTTTTCATGGAGCTGATAATCTAGAAGAGTAATTTGATAACAAGGAAACACATAAACATACCATTTTAAAGAGTGATAATATCATAAAGGAAATAAGCAGAGTTAAGTGGCATAGTGTAATTGATAAGTGTGATAAACAGTGTCAAAACTAAATAACATGATGAATGAAAGTCTTGTTGAAGAGGAACATCAGATTTGAGACCAGAATGAAGAGAAAAAAGTAACCATTTGAAGGGCTACAGCCAGAGAAAAACCAGGTGCAAAGAGCTGGAGGAAGAAAAAATAAAGCATGTTAGAGAAATGGAAAAAAAGCCAATGTGGAAACAACAAGTTATATGAAATTAAAAAGTAGCACAAGTGGAGATTTAAAAAAAGCTAATTTAACAGCTCATGAGAGTTTCATATCATAGAGCATGGGAAAGGATTGTAATTGTTTTCAGAATGGGACTTGATTGGATGGTGTTAAAAAATGGGGTGATATGGCCTTAATTACATGCTTAAAACATAAATTTATCAGTTGATTAAATTGTGAAGGAGAATGTATAGACTAGGGAAGCATTCTTAGAGTTTATGTTTTTTCTTTAGTAGTAACAGTACTTACCACATGTGTTACTGTGAGAAAAAAGAATCAGATGGAAATGAACTTTGTATAGTAGGGTTTTATGAAATTATCCTTTATGTAATTTACATTGTCAACTTTGTATGATTCAAGTAATAAAGTATAAAGTATTAGGTAAATATTATTAACCAGTATGTATTGAGTAACTTTTAATTATCATTTACTATGTGCAAAATACTATTCTACATGTATTAAACATAGGTGTGAAAAAGACAGATGATAATTGCCCTGCTCTCATGAAGTACTTTATTAAGAATTTTATTGTTTCGAAGAAAAGCAAAAGAAGTAAAAAATACACTAGTAAATAATTCATTCAACAAAGATTTACTGAGTACCCGTAACATTCTGTGTATTTGTTACAGGTACAGGAAATACGGGAATTTAACAGACAAAATCTATTTCTTCATGGGAATTACTCTTAGGCAGGCAGGCAATTAAAAACAGATGAGATTAAATTCTGATAAAAGATTTATAATATAGTGATGTGGTAAAAGACTGAGTGGATAATGACTCTTATTGGTTAGAATGTAAGTCACATGCCATACTTAATTTCTCCAAAGAAGGGGGTTGTACTGTGTGTGGCTATGTGGCTCCAAACGCAAGCCTAAAAGGTTGCAGATATTCTAAAACCTACAAAGTTGCTGGAAAATGTTGATACATTTTCAATAAAATGTCAACTTTGTAGTTGTCAAAGCTAATAATCAATGTGAATATTTATACTTAAGGAAACCAAATCTTTATGACCATTTTAAATAAAAATAAAATTCACAATGAAAATAATACTATATTGCTTTAGAGCATACATTTAAAATGATTAAAAGTTATGTTAAAGAGGAACTTAATTTTTTTTAGTTTCCTCCATAGAAATCACAGTAAAAAAGCAGTAAAGCAGCTGATAAATTCTTAGTGGCTAATCATTGCCATTGGTTTGCATATGATACTAAAGGACAGATTATAGTTAACATCTTATCCCTTTTACTGTCTCGCCTTCCACTAACACTCTCCTTCCTAATGTTCTAGACTGGCACCATGTAAGTCTCTCTACTGAGAGTGACTAAGCTAAAATCCTCAGTCAATTACATGATGTAAGTTCATATAACCTAAGTCCTTTTCTCAAGAGAAGATGGGTAGAGTAATAGAAAGTGAGTGGACTTCAAAGGCAGATAGATAAGACCGGAATTCCACTTAACAGCTGAAGGACCGTGGTGAAATTCTGGACTGTCACCAAGGCTTAAGGTCCTCATCTGTAAAATGGAGATAAGAGTATTTGTCTTATGGAGTGTGGCAAGCCTGAAAGAAGATAATGTATGCAATTTGTTGAACACCGTATCTTGCACATAGAAACCCAGCTCAATACATTTCAAAATTTCTCAGAAGTGATGAAAGTGTTCTTCCTTCATCTCCAACTTATTATGTCCTGAATACAAGAAAATTGTGATAGTTAATTGACATCTTTATTCTTGGCCGGTAAATCAGACACATGATATTTCATCATTCTTCAGTTATGATAATGGTAACTTTTAAAATAAATGGTCATTTATAATAACAGCACAAGTGCTGGCTGGTGGCACAGTGGATAAGGCACCGGCCTGCTAACCCCAAGGTTGCTGGTTCGATTCCCAGCCAGGGCACATAACCAGGTTGCAAGCAAGGTCTCCAGCCAGGTCTATAGCTCGAGGCAGGTGAAAGGCAGTCTCCAGAACAGTGAGAAAATACTTCTGCCGTTTAAGCCAGTCTGCAGTATTTGGTGATGGAATTTCAAGCTAAAGTAAAACCCAACTACACTTCATTTAAGGTGATAGAGTTTAAACTTTAATATAAAGGGAAAAATTAACCCTTCACCTGAATAACCCTGCTAGCAGAATGTGCCAAAGCAAAATTAATATTAATAAAGTGTGGAAAATAAAACATAATTTGGCATTTGAGACTTAGCTAAATGATTTGGGGATATAAATGCATAAAGTCTATTAAAAATCTCACTGGCTGCCCTGGCTGGTAGCACAGTAGATAAGGCGCCAGCCTGCGAATCCAAAGGTCGCAGATTCGATTCCCCAGCCAGGGCACATAACCAGGTTGCAAACCAGGTCTCCAGTCAGGTCTGTGGCTGGAGGCAGGTGAAACACAACCGTACATTGATGTCTATCTCTCCCTCTCTGCCTCTCTCCCTTCCCCTCTTTCTAAAATAATGAAATAAAATCTTAAAAAAAAAAAATCTCACTGGCTGCCAACACTGACAGAGTTGAGTTACCTTGAGTTTTATACATTTGGTACAGTGTTTGTTCTACTTAGAGCAGTGATTTTCAAGCATCTAATGGCACACATATAAACTAATTACTGAAATTAGCCAGCATGACAGAAAAAATAGGTATAGTTCTTATTCATTTACACCAGATGGCTATTGTTTCATTGGCTGTTGTCATTTTTTATTTGACAATCTAAGGGAAGAGAGGTCAGGGCCCCTGGCTAAATAGTCAGGTATTGCATGTTTGAAAAACTCTTCTAGGAGCACTAGAGTGCCCACTGTGCCCACCAGTTGAAGATTGCTGATTTAGGGTATTTTAGACAAATCAGGTCCATTTTTAAAACCCAGATTTTAACATTAATATAGCTTTGAGCCATGGAAAACATAGTGATATCTTCTCTAAGGAGCTTGTGGTGAAAATATGTACATAAGTATTTCTTTCACAAGTCTATGTTGAGATTAAATTCTCCTAATATTTTATTGACATGAGTTTGGGCTCCAAATTTTAAATTAACAAAAATATTACAAAGTAGTCATTAGGAATTCTTCTAGAAAAAAGAATATCTACTTTGTAATCCATACCTCTTCCCAAATATAGGATAACAATATAGTTAATTGATAAATATATCTCAATCTTTTTCAGTGAATGTCCCATCTTTCTTTAAATAGCAGGCCAATAAATTGGAAAGTATTTGGTCTTAGAGCCAATTTATTGAAGGAAACATTATTTTTCATAATTTCCCATTTAACATCAAGACTTGAATGAAATTTATGAAATATGTATAATGGTAAGTAGACTCATATTAATCCATGGTACTATAGAGAGAGTTATACCAGTTTTCTCATTTCACCCTCACACCCACTCTGACAGGTCAGTATCACTCCTGTTTCATAAGTGCAAACTGGAGTAAAGCATTAATAAGTAAATTGCTCAAAGTCACATTGTCAGTAAGTAGTAGAGACAGGATTTGAATTGTGCTTCCTTTAGACATCTTAATAATACTTTTTACAAAATTGAGAAGTAAATAATTAAGATGATGATGTTAATGAAATAAAAGTCACTCACTTCCTCCAAAACTCTTACAATATTAATGTATGGTCTTACACCTGAGTATTTAAAAGCAACCCAGAATGCCTACAAAATATACTAAGTTGCATGTACAGAAATAGAATATACTGTACAGTTAGATAAGGAAGGAAAAACACACCACTAAATTCATCAAAGACTTTGCAAGTAAATTCATTTATCCAACATTGTTTATTTTGTATCCTAAACATAATGTTAATATATATGCAGTTTATGAATGTATCCCTTTGTATTCTGCAATGCCAGGATATATTATATGTTAATATTTTAAGTATTATGTTAACTCTAATTTTGAAATGAAGAAACTGAGTTTAAAGACATTGAGAGACTTCTCCCAGGTCACTTAATCAAAAGATGTCAGTGCTGGATCAAGAATCTAACTTTTGCACTTCTGTCTCAGAAAACTTAAAAAACAATATTCCGGGAGAGAGCAAATGCCACATCTTCCTGCACAAAGAAAGCTGTGCCTACAAATGCCTTCAAGCTATAAATAATCTATACATTTTACAATAAGAAATGTTAATGTTCATTCATCAAAGCACTCACTTATTGGCTTTGTTACCAAAGTAAAAAAAAAAAACAAAAAAACATACTTTGAATAAATATTTAATTTCCTCCTAAGGGCACCAGCCATTTATCTTCTATACATTGTAGGTACAGAAAGGAAAGTTTGTCTTCAGGGCTCAGTATTAGACTGTTTATATTTACAAATTCTTGGTGGTAGCAATGTTGGTAAATATAGCCCATTTGTCACTTTGTATTTTTAAACTCAGAATGGAAATAGTGCAATCTCTCATTTCTCACAATGCATGCTGAGTTATGAAACCAATAAAATTTAGATAAAATATTAAGTAAAAGGGCTGATATAGGCAGAAAAAAAGGATATGGACCACTATAAACTCACCAAAGCTTTACTTTAGAACAAAATGCAAAGAAAAGAAGCTACTAAAAATGCTTAACACTTCCAGAGTGCAATCTCATTTTCAGTTATACCCCTCATTTTTAAGACTAGCATAAATTGCAGTATTAATATATTTATAATAGCTTTGAGAGACATTTGAAAGAGACATTAAAGTCATATATGGTACAGTTGGTTGTAAACACTTGAAAATGTTTCCTGTTTATTTTGTGAGTAAAACTTTCAAATGTAGAACTGGCTGCTCACATCATATAATCCAATGATTACTTTTATTGAGTTGGCAAAAAAACTTGTATTTTTTTTCATAAAAGACACATTTATCTTTTTTATGTACACCAATAATTTTATTGATTTGGATATTGTGAGTATGTCGGCTATCTCTCATGTGCTATAAAATTGATCATTCTCAATTAATGTCTTGATTTCACTGCTATCAACTTCAACTGGTCTACCTAAATGAAACTTCACAAACTGACACCTTCAGTCAGTCATAGCACCTTCTCCATATTGCACAACAATTCTTTTGTGTTTCAGTTGCATTTTTACCTTTCTTAAAATAATATTTTCTTCCATCTTCAATATTAAAATGGCTACACAAAATTCACCAATTTTGATAAGATGTTTTTAATGCACACTGATATGACAGCTGTCATAATATAGTCTAACAAAATTATATCAAATGAAGTTAAAGGCATCTAAGCACTACTAGATTCATCTTATAGAAAAATTCTTAAGGGAAAAAACAAACATTTTGGCCAACCCAATATTACTTAGAAATTGGAACATTTTTGTATTCACTAGCCAGATACTGTAAATAATTAGTAATTAGGGTACTGACAGAGTTATGCAATGCCAGCTGTTTTTCAATAAATTCACATTTTGATTAATCACCTTTTCTTTCCTTTTGCTATTATTGTTATCCAGAAGAATGTCTCTCATCAATATGTATTTCCTAATAGGAGCAGACTAACAGGAATTCATTATTGTTCTTCTTTTACAGGATAATATTTGTAAGCTTGGATAAGTTAGTTACTGATGACAGCTCAACACATTATGTAAATTATAAAAGATAAGAGAAAGTATTTAATTTGATATCAGCCATTCCTAGTTATAGCTATTGAATTAGGAAATATATTTAATCATTAATGATACTTGTTGCTAGTAAGACAACAAATTCAAGATTTCATGAAAATTTGATTATTTTATTTAAATTTTTAATAAAATTCAGATTAAGTTGTCATGTTTATTATATATTTATAGCTCTAATTATTTTGTTTTTGTAATTATAATTGTGTATCTTTCTTGCTTGCCCAAGAAAAGTTTACTATTAAAATATTATGAAAGATTAAAAAATTCAGGGATCTTAATTCATTTTTTCAGAGAGCAATAGATTGTCATGCTAAATGAATTTTAAATATTTGCAAGCAAGACATTTGCATTTTAAAAGATTAAGTTACAGGTTCTAGTACAATTTTCTTCCTTGGAACTTAGATCCAATCAGATTTCAGGTTCTCCCTATGTAAAATGGTGAAGATAAAAACATTCAGAAAAAATATCTCAAATAAGTTAACTTTATTCAAAATTAATTAAACTAAGATCTAGTTTTTTGAAAAGATAAATCAAATTTACAAAACTTTAACCATCTCATCAAAAGAGAGAGATACTTGATTAAAATCAGTAAAAAAGGGATGAATGTAATACAACAATAAAATTAAATTAAGAAAAATAAAAATAAAATAAAATCAGAAATGAGAGGGGAGGTGTTACAGCTTATACCACAGAAATACTAAGGATTACAAAACTACTGTAGATAATTACACATCAACAAATTGGACAACCAAGAAAAAAATAAACAAATTCCTAGAAACATACAACCTCTCAAGATGAATCATGAAGGAATAGAAAACCTGAACAAATCATTGTTATGGAGATTGAGTCGCTTATTTTTTTAAAACTCCCAACCAGCAAGAACCTTAGTTCAATTGGCTTCACTGATGAATCCTACTAGGACAAATTCATTTAAAATTAACACACCAAAAAATTAAAGTAGCAGTTTATAGTACATTGAATAAAATTGGAAAAAAAGGTTTTCCTAATAAAAATATATTCATGCATAATTTTAAAGTTTGTAAAGGATTGGATATTTCAACAGATCACGTACTTCACCACAAGGTAAAATGTAACTTTACACTTACTTCTGCCTTTCAGGTACCTATATTACCAAGAGATGAAAGCCTGAGTACCAAGCAAATAGATGTACTAAGCTGCATTCTGGATCTCATGCTGGTTGGCTGTAAAAGGAAAACCAATTAGATATTGCATAGCATCATCACATTGCTTTGAGTTTTTCTTTGCCTCACTTTTCCTTTTTTTCATCACCTTTACCACTTGGTCCTATACTTCCTCTGTAAAGTGTTAACATTTTAATCCTTGCTTCAGTCACTGCTATTGTGGGACATTACCTAAGATGTTTTATTTACAATTGAAAATTGAACAATATAATAGCCATATCAACAAAATCAAATTGAAAGAGTTATATAATCATCACAATGGAGAAAAGTCATTTGATAAAACTCAAAATTCAATTTATAATGAAATTTCTAGCAACCTAGTAACAAAGAGAACTCCATTTGCATAATAATTAATATCTAGAATGAATACAAATAAGAACATAGTTAATGATGAAATATTAAAAAATTATCTGAATGGAAAGTATAATAAAATGTGTTTCAGCATTTATAATCAATATTACATTAAATATTTTATTTAATGTAAGAAAAGTAAATATAAGTATTAAAAAATTTAAACTTTCATTATTTGCAGATGGCATAATAGTTACTCTAAAAATCCATAATCTAAAATATGTCAATAGAATTAAGAGGCAATATAGTAAGGTCACTTCTTGAATTTTTAATATATAAATATCTACTGTATTTAATGAAGCAACATGAAAATAAAATATTCAAATAAAATTACAACTAGCCAACTGAAATAAAATTATGATATACTGGACTACCTTATAATTTATGAAATAGCTATTATAAAAGATATTATTAAAACATAGTCAAGCCACAGAATAGAAAAACATATTTGAAATTCATATATACAAATTATTTGAATTTTGAGTACTAAAGTCAAAAGAAAAAATAAAGCTATTAAAAATGGGGAAAAGATATGAACAGATATTTAAAATCCAAAGATACAACAGTTAAAAACAAATTTTAGCATGTTACAACTCATGAGACATAGGCATTGATGTCACAATTTTTATTCCATTTTACACTCACCAATGCAAAAGTAGACAGAGCAAGTCAAGTTTTAGCAATGATGTAAGTAAACAGAACTCTCACTTATTTCAGATGTGAGAATAAGATGGTACCAATGCTTTAGGAAGCTACTGATACCTACTAAAGCTAAAATAGGCATGCCCTATGACCCAACAACTTCACTGCTTATATAACCCAAGAGAAATACATTCCAAAAGATGTATATACAGAATGTGTATAACATCATTACTCATAAAGACACAAAACCTTAATACTACTCAAATACCCATTTACAATAAAATGAATAAATAAGCAAAAGTGGTTATGTTCACATACAATAGCCTATTATTACACAATTATCAATGAACAAACTTTATATTCAATGACTTGTATGAACCTCATAAACATAATGTTAAATGAAAGAAAAGTCACAAAAGAATGTACACTCTCATTCCATTTAAATAAAATGCAAAGAGGTCAAATAACCTATGCTTTGAGAAATAAGATTGTGCTTACCTTTGCAGAGGCTACAGGGGGAAGCAGAGGAGAAGGGTAAGTTTCAATCTCACTGAAGTAAGATAGTTCAATTTTTAATAATCCATCAAGCTTTATACTGGGGATTTGTCTGAATTTTTCTATGTATGGTGTATACTCAGATAAAATATTTATTAAAGTGGGTTGGTATTTTTAATTGACCCTGTATTTTTCATTGAAATATAACCACATTATATTAATTGCCACGAAGGAAATCTGACACAAATATTATGTACTAGGTTTATCCTATAGCTTTGAATTCTCCCTGGTGAATCACTTGCTCTGTCGTCCCAAAATCACATGGACAGCATGAAAAGATGGTAATCAGGTTGTCTCTGCCAATCAAAACTTGTTAGCTAATAATGTAGCAGCAAACAGTAAGAAAGTGCAGGGGGTGCCAGTCTGGTTGTCAGCTCAGCCTTCTTCTCAGGAACTGTCTGCCACACCCGCAAGTTTGGTTTCATGTGACAATATACCTTTTCTATGATTCTACTCCCTGGCTGCAGGTGACTGAATACAAGTGGAAATACTCATATCACCTGAAGTGGGACATTTTGATTCTATCCCTTGGGAACTTCGAATTTAAGTTGAAAGATAGCAAACCATGAGCTGGCCAATTAAATCAAGATGATATAAATCTATGTTATTAATGGATCAGTTTCCACTCCTTTGAACCAAGAAGCAGAAAATGCCAGTCTACAAAGAAAGGAGAAGAGAGAAAACGTGCAGAAAATAGACCAAATGAAATTCAGGGAGAGAGATCTGCTGGCTTTTTAGTATAGAATCCCAGTTCCTTGGTAAGGTTCAATTTTATTTCCACAAGCATTTCCACTGTTATTATTTTTAAAAAATTTTTTTTGCTCCTTTCATTTTAATTACAAACTTCATCAATGTCATAATTTCATCTAGGACATGTGTTTGCATGTGTGTGCATGGAAGAGAGGAACAATGCAAGTTAGGTGCATATGGATATCAAGAAATTTATATATATATGAAAACTTTTATATGGCAAATATTGTAGGCATATAAATAGACTAAATTAGAGTTAAGGCATAACTCTTTGTCCTTATTGATAAATCATGTCATCATAATTGTATGTTTAGGGATGGAGAAAGAGGAGGCAAATATCAATGTGAGAGAGAAACATCGATCTCTCAGGCCCCAAAACTGGGGACCTGGCCTGTAACCCAGGCATGTTCCCTGAGTTACAGCCTACCGTAACTCAGCATCCAGCCTACTGAGCCACACCAGCCAGGGCAGTCTTTGTAATTGTAATTGACTCACACTTGAGCCAGACCATCATAGTAGAGTAAAAGTTTGTACCAACAGTAAGTGTTTATACAGAATGCACATCCCTAAAATGTCCTCACAGGTCTTTTCATCACTGTGTGTACAAATAAACCCTTAAATTGACTTATAATTTCATTACAATTTTACTTAACAAGCAATCTTAATGACTATGTATGGTGCTAACTATAAACATAACAAAAAGGTTATAGAATAATACGTATATCATAGGAATAACATGAGAGTAAAAATAATCCATTCTTTATATTTTTGCAATAAAGCTCTATTTCTGCAGAAAAATTTAAAAAATAAAAACAAAATACCTTTTTGCATTAAGGAAAAGAATTAGACATGATGATGAGATGATGATGATAATGATGATGATGTGTGTGTAAATAATGTTGCTTCAGAGAATATGTGAGTCAAACGTTATTTAAAAAGCACATAATAAAAAGCACTCTATGTTAAATAAAATTATTGGTTAAAGTAAACTACCTTTTTTCCCTATAGCTTCTTATAGAAAGCATGGTCAACTATAATGCTGTAAGTCACTGGGCAAACAATAAAAATTGAATTTCAACATGTTGCCTCCCTTGGATAAATTAGGCTAACAACTAGTGATTACCAATGGCTTAAATAGAAATCTTACCCCTTTCTGCATTGCTGTCTAGTAATAGAGCCAATGTTTTTTTTTTTTTTTTCTTTTTTTTTTTTTTAATAAGCAATAATTGGAGACATAGGGTCCAAATCAGTATGGTTGAAAAAGTGCTGGATCTGTGGTTATATCCTTGCTCTGTGACTAGGTGGCTATGTGACAAGGGAGGGTTTTTCTGAATGTAATTTTCCGAGTTTAAAATCTGAAGAAAACAGAATAGTACTTTTCATGTTGTGTTCCTTTCTATAATGTCAAACAATCACAATTAACTCAACCATTTAATTTTGTCTCATCGGCACCAGGTAGCTCAGTTAGGAAAAGTCACATACTAACAACAGAGAACACACAAACACTCTAGGTAACCAGCCACACATGCGTACTCTCTCACTCTTAAACTTGGCACAGCAGCAAAATGAAACCTATTTAACAATTAGGACTCCAAATAAAATCAGAGCCATTAAATCAGTACATATTAATTTTGATATCAAAATAGGCTTCCCTCTTTTGTGTTAGGTCTTTGTTTTTCGTTTGTTTATTTATTTTGGTGTTGCTGTTGTTATGTTTTGTTTTTTGAAGCTGTCTTGCCTTCCAAGTCTCTAATTTCAGCAACTTTGAGGACACTTAATACTGTGTATGAATCCCACTTACTATTGTTTATTCAAATATTGCCTCAAACATATCTTTCAATAATTTTAATACTGGTTCAAGATTTTTTTTTTAATTTTATTTATTATTTTTAGAAAGAGAAGAAGGGAGAGAGTTAGAGAGGGAGAGAGACATCAATGTATGGTTGCCTTTCATCTGCCTCCAGCCATGGACCTGGCTGGAGACCTGGCTTGCAACCTGGTTATGTACCCTGGCTGGGAATCAAACCAGTGACCTTTTGATCCACAGGCTGGTACCTTAGTCACTGTGCCACCAGCCGGGGCTTTGGTTCAAGATTTCTTGTTAATAGCTTTTTCAGTAGTCTGTATGGGAGGTAAATAGTTTGGAGGACAACAGCAGTAGGGATGGAAGGAAATTTTTGTGCTTTCATATATGCACACATGCATATATAAACCCACATGTAAACATGCATAGGAATGCATATATAGGGATATAGAATATAGACAACTGATCTTTAAAGAGAAAGTACAATTGACTAAACTTGACAAATCAGGAAGCAGAAATAGCACGGCAATTAAGAATATAGAGGGGGAAAGTACAATACAAAATAGAAGTAGGAGAAAGGAAGAACGTAGTTTATTCTTGCAAGAAAATTGGTTGTAAGTAAAAGGTATAAAAGAAAGGTAGAATGTGAAAATTAAATCTATTCTGTTGAAGTGAGTCTTGAAAGGAGATAGCATTTTATTTTTGTTTTGTTGTTACTGTTGAGCCTTGGAGCACTTATGCACTCATGGGAAGGAGTAGGTAGAGGGAGGAAAATGGAAGCTCTGAAGGAAATGAAAGAACTTACATCTTAGAGTCCCATCCATGGTTATGTACACAAGACTTCCACCAAGGATAGTGGAAGGATTGACATTATACAATCCTATACTGTGGGTAGTAAGAGAAAGAAAGTGGAAAATATGGACGCAAGTGCAGCTATTCATTGAATAAAGGTAGACGTTGAGGGATTTCAATAGGACAATGACATAACAATTATAACATACCATTCAATCCTTTCTTCAAGACAGAAACTGCTGTGAGGAGTGCAGTTAGGTGACAGCTCTAACCATTGCCCCTTCATAATCCACCAGCATTTACTCGGAAGCCACGTACTGCCTGGGCTACCGCCAGTTAATGGCTAAGCACATCTCGAGTAGGAGAGCCGAGAGCCGGCTATTCCAGCCCAAAGGAGGTCTCTTCTAAAGGGACAACTTTGTTCCGAATCTCCTCAGACTACACTGCAGCCTGAAATTCTTTCTGCCCAGTGCTTGTCCCTTTCACAAAGGGTCAGACCTGCATTTCTGTCTGAAGACTTGCTCCATCTACTCCTGCTTCCTCTGCATCTTTCACAGGTGATTTCCCAAGTACACCTTTGCATCCTTGATTCCATATCACTACTTTTTCCTCTGAGGACCTGAGCTGACAGAGATACACTTATTTTTCTTTGATGGAGTATTATATATGTTTCCCCCAAAATTACAGCTATAAAAATGTTCAAGGTAGACCAAAGAAAGTATTTTTGCTTATTAGATATTTAAATATGTCAACAAGCTATAATAAGCACAAACCAGAAAAGAAAGGTTAATTAAATATAAATTTTTCAGTAATAGAAATGTACTTATAAAATGTAATTGATGATAAAAAGGGTATCATAGATGATATTGAATCAATTTCTACTTGAACAAAAAAAAATTTTGAATCCTCAAATCAAATTGTATGCTACACAACATTACAAATTGAATAATAGAATAAAGATGTAAAAACATCAAAATAAATAGAAAAAGGTGATGAATGTATAAATAAAATCACTAGAGTGTGGTTTTTTATTTAATCCTTAAAGCAATGGAAACACCACAAATTAAAGATACATGTGATTATCATTAAGTTTAAATGTCTACATATTACAAAACTTCCTAAATAAAGTTGAAGACAAAAACATACTTTAAAAAATTCACTATTTATACAAGCATTAATGCCATTATTATAAACATTTTTTTGAAAATCTCTATTTAAAAAGTTGAGCAAAATAGCACCTAAGAACTTTTAAACAAGGTACTTGCATAGCTATGAGAGGAAAATCAATTTGGAATCATCACTCAAGGCTGCAGAAGAGGAAAATAAACCTTGAAGTGATTAAGAGAGTTGATATACAGGAAACAGGCCTTGGAAGCCAGGTATCTGTCAATAGGCTATGCTAAAGAATTAGCCAACCTGGATCTGAATCCAGTTCCAACATATAGGTAATAGCATCAATTTTTAACAGATTTTTGTATAGTTTGCTCACTGACCTTATTTATTCAGAAAGTATATTTTATTTTACAAAATGCTCAACATTGTGTTGCTTTTATTTATCTTCTCTTATTGCCTTACTTTTTACGTAAGTCCCCTTTAAAAATTGTATTTTTTTGACAAAGTTCAGATCTGGATAATGGGAAAAAATATTTATGCTGGGTGAAAGGACATGAAAGTAAGAGTGTAAGGGAAAGGATGTTACAAAGTGAGAGTGGGTAAGAGTGTAGTGAGGGTGGGTAAGGAAGTTATGAAACATTATGAATAAAATGAAAATAAGATATGTTTGCATTGTTGAAAAAAATTAATTTCTACATTTCGTGAAAAGGTTTGGTGCATTACCTGTGAAGAGTGTAATTCTCTTAACTAGAAATAGAAATTGTAAATCTTATATCATCTCATATTTTCTTATTAATAATACTTTTTAATGATAACAGAAGCTAGTCTTCACATTATTCAGCACATAGACATGGGGATTTTTATAAAAAAATATTGACTAAAATCTAGATATGTCTATATGAAATTGATTCTGATACTAAGAAATAATTATATATCAGGTTACTAAACACAATTTTATTTGTTTAATTAATAATCTATATTAATTTACAATTTAATCAAGAATCTATATTAAGATACATTGCTTCAGGTAAGTTTCATTTCTGAGGTTGGAAGGAAGGGAAGCCTACTATCTCTAAAACCCAAATCTGAATCAGTTATTTGAAGAATTTAGATTATATGATCACAGGTTATTGTTTTTTGACAACAAGCCCTAACTGAGTGCAGTTTTAAAAAAATGTATGGACAGAATTTTTCCCTAAATCTCCCAGTTGCCTCTAGTCACCCCCAAGTGATAGCTAGTCTGAAAAAACAGCACTGATAATTGCATTTGAAATGCAAATGCATTGCAACTGCATTTGAAAGCCGAACTACCATATATAAGGACATTTTATTTCAACTTTTGCATTGGGTTCAAATTGAGGATAATATGCAGGGGCTAACAGAATGATATTGGTATTTCTACAAACCTGGACTTGAATGCAAGCTCTATCATCAATAGCTTTGATTTGTCAAACTACTCAAATGTTTAACCTCAATTTTCTCACCTGCTAAATTAGGACAAAAATATCTGCCTCATATTACAAACAAACAAACAAAAAGAATTTCCTTAATTATAATGATGTAGGTAAGTTTCAAAACATATTTATTAAATAATACCTATTTTTCAGTAGCAGTATTGGTAGTAGTAGTATTTTATTACTTTGAAGATTTAGTTCTATGGTAGCTGAATGATGATCCACTGGAATAACAATAGCATCCTGGACTCTGCTTTGCATCACCACATTTATAAGGGGAGAGTGATATGTTCATATTTGATTAGTAAGGGTACACAGTTAAAAGTACCATTGACTCACTGTTACATGTTCACTAGGAACATGTTTAGTTTAAAAAAATAAAACTAACCTCATTAAACTTTGCCTAATGGACTAAACACCACTCCTTGAAATGGGAAAAATAGATAAAATTTATGTTCAAGCCACTGAAAGAAATTTCTATTTTCTCTACCCTGGTCAGGAGTTTCTAATTGAAAAAAGTGAGAAAAAGGGAGGAAAAATTCCCTCGGCAAGAATAGAATTAAGTTCAAAGCTGTGTAAACTCATCAAATCCAAACAAGGGGACATCCAAGACCAGAAACAGCTTCAGAATCAGTGAAGGAGGCAGCCATATCATAAAGGTGAAGGAATCAAGACAGTTTTGTCAAAAAGCATTTACCTCTTTCAAATTTGCTCGGGCCTATGAGCTGCAAGGTATGCCCGAGATTTGAATGTTGCTAAATGGTCTGTAAATAGTAACTAGATGAGATTCATTATCTTAATTGAAAGTCCTTATTAAAACCACACTGTAGCTGCTGGTGGTGGAGTGTTGGGCACCGTACACAAGGCGGTTTAACAGGTAGTGATCCTTACCATGGGGGCAGAGTGGGGATCCTCCACATCTGGCATAAAAGACAAATCGAATATCATTAATCATGTATGTTAAGAAGAAATGTGTATGTATTGAATTTAAAACAGAAAAATAAAGGATTCCTCATATTTCTAAATGATTCCATATGGAAAATATCCCTTTCATTGTTCCTTTAAACAGAGTCATCAGTGCACTTACATCACAAGAAGACCGATTTGATCCCAACTTTAAAGGGCATGTTATTACATATATTGTGATACATTTAACTGATATCATCTGAGTACATCTGCAGAGGACAGCCTTGGCTGGTGTGGTTCAGAGGATTGAGTGCTGGCCTATGAACCAAAGGGTTGCTGGTTCAATTCCCAGTCAGGGCACATGCCTGGGTTACTGGCCAGATCCTCAGTTGGGGCCTGTGAGAGACAACCACATATTGGTGTTTCTCTCCTTATCTTTCTCCCTCCCTTCCCTGCTCTCTAAAAATAAATAAATAAAATCTTTCAAAAAAAAAAATAAGACAGAGGACATAACCAGTGTAGGATAGGTACACTCAGCGACTCACAGATTTCAAAAGTGTCACCTTCAGAATTATCATGATAGAAAAATCTCTCAGTATAAAGATAAAGTGTTGTAAAATTGTGCACCAGGAACCTGTGTAATTTTGTTAACCAGCATCACCCCAATAAATTCAACAAAAAAGAAATAATGAAGAAAGGTCTCTGTATGTTTTTACATAATGAGTTCTCATGTGATTTTTTTGGCCTGAGTTATATCATATCATAACTAATGTGTAACAAAATCAGGACAGCATAGCACATATATGTGCCTGTGTGTGTTAGCCTGCAATGCACTAGAGCAGAATACATCAATGTATCTGATAAACAGGAGATAATTATACAGAGCATTCAGAAATTTACAGCCTGCACTGAAAACAGGCCTCCAACTCAAAATGCCAAACACTGAATATCATTTAAAAAACAAAAATAAGCAATCCTGCAAGAATTAATCAACAATCGTCACAAAATCATGAATTTTTTTTTGAATATTCTAATTAGATTTGGGAAACACCTACCTCAGTTCATCTGCATATGGCAATTCTCCTGCTGTACATTGAAAACAGAAAATGTAGATGCTTTATGAATGGACCCACATTTTAAATAAACGTTTCCTTGATCCTCAAAGGAAAGATAGCATCAGCCAATCAAAAGAAGAAGCAAGAGCAATTCAAGGAGAGTCTTTTTTGTTGTTAATTTCCAAAGGGAACTAACCAATTTTCTGCATTATGATAGAATCAGCATACTGAGGATTGGACCCATAGATAATGTCAAAGCAGAAGAGGTGCTTTCAGCTTTGTGTGCCTGCTGAATCTTAAATATGAACAACTGCTGAGCTTCTGCTTGCTCCATGATTTCCGGTCAGATTTCATCGGATGGGAGCCTGCTGTTTAAGCTGCATTTAGGACATGACCCGAGCAGCTGGCAACAGTGAATGAGTTGCTTCAAGGTGGTTATTACTATGCATGTAATAACTAAAGAATTTGGAAGAGCTAAGAAACACACTAATCCCTGTGTATTTATTCTATCGAATATTTTGGTAGATTTGAAATCCAACTAAGCAAGGAGCATATGAAAAAATAAAAGCATGGTAATTCACACTAAAAATAACTTTAACATTACCATCTGCATGAGAGAAAACACCACATGACTATGTTGGAGTAAGGCAAGTATACATATTTTTAAATGCCCACAACTGAAAAAGAGTTTAAAAATTGTACTGTTTAATACACTTACAAAAGCATCGTTCTAAATAATTGCTGTTTGAACAATATCTGACAAAATAAAGAATATCAAAATACATTTATTTTTATATTCAGTGTCTGTAAGGATAAAGATTATATCTTATTTAGTATTACATCCTTGTAGAACATACCATAGAGAAGTGATCGATAAAATGTTTATTGAATTAAAAGTTATCTACTAACATTTAAAAATATAAAATGATTTATTTTGGAGGAGGCCTAAAGAAATTTAATGACCAAAGTAATGCATGTTGTAATATGAAAATATTTTAAATGTTTAAGAGAACACAATCTTATATTCCCTGTGTAAAGGATGGAAAATAAGAATACAGGCTAATGATAAATATTTTACTTCAATTTTATAGGTAAAGATTGGGAAGGAAAATTAATGAGTACATCTTTGCTAGGTTTTGTAATATCTCTCTGGCCCCAGAAAAGACAAGATGCAAGAAGAGCTGTATCATTTTTTCCACTGGGTAGATATAGTCGTTTGCATAAACAGATTAGCTGTTGGGTACTTCGGTAACTAGTTACCATTATCAGGTTTACCAAATAATTTGAAGATGAGAAATAACATACACTGAAAATGGTTAGTAAGAATTTCCATGTGGTGTGGCAAATAAGTTCCTTTTAGGGCAACAATCTAGGGTTGCTTAAACACTAAAATAGTCATAGAAAATTTCAGGAGAAATAGTAACATTAGAACCTCCTGAAACCCAGAATTAGACCAAAATATTTAACAAAAAATTAAAATGTTAGGTGGAAGATGTAGTGAGGATTACATAAAGAAACTTCATCGGCACTAACTGGGATGAGGTGTCAAACATATTTTAAACCATTACATTATGAAGCAGTATTGTTTTCACCATTTCAAAAATAAAAACCATAGATTTAAAAAAACGTTTTTTCCTTGCTCTTCTTCTCATAAGATATATTTAAAATTTCTCCTAGTCCTTTACATTCCTCCTACCCTATCAGAATGACATACTAGAACTAAATTTTATCTGATGTAGAATGTTTGAATTTAATCTCTGATGATAGGGTCAATTGGATCCAATTCTGTATGGATTCAAAGTATCCTAATTATTTTTATCTCCTAGCCCATTATGCCGTGGGTGGGGATACGCTGGGGATACAGCTCCTCTAGTGAACTACCTTGACACATATATTTATCTCCCCAACAAATATGGGGGTGATCTTTTAGGATGCATAAAGTTAACCTCACTTTTAGCTTTACCTAAAAAGTTCAGAAATGAAGATTTTCTATAGTTATATAAATAATGCTCTGAGTTAGACTTTCTCTCTATTGACCTGTCTCTATTGAATAGAGACTTAATGGATTCATTTTGCTTTCACTTGATTCTTGCCTATTCATTCCACATGCTTAATGCAATTGCAGGCCATTATATTGCAATTACTCAATAAGAAAATACTTTTAAATGGGAGCTTATGAAAACATTTTATAGTATTTCAATTGGAGCCAAAAATAACTGCAAGTACAATTATTAAAAAAAAAAACAAAAAACTACATAGTAAATAGAAAAGCTACTCACAATTTCCCTTTATGTGGGTTGCTAGAGCTCAAATATAAATATGGAGATTTAAAAAATATATTTTGTTTTGTCCTTTATACTAGGGTAGATGTGAAGAATTTGGTTGGCAGACAACAATGACTTTAATTTTTGGTAATTACATATTAACATTTCCACATAGATTAAAATATTTTGATTTAACTAGAAAATATCAGGATAGGTTATGCTTTCTAAAGTCACATTTTCAAAAGAAATATCATTCTAAAATTTAGGTATAATATTTAGACTTTATAAATTCGTAAGTATGTTCAAAGAGTCCATACTTGGGGTTCTGAAGATATGTAATAGCTTTTAACTTTTAAGTGAAATATGAGAATTACTGTAACTTATAATGATATATAACTTCACATGCAAGTTCATAGTGTTTGCAAACATTACTAATAAATAAAAAATGAATATTATAAATAATAAGGAACACCATTATAGATTGAGTTCCAGTGCTCAGCGTTGGAAAAAATCCAAAGTAATCAAATATAGCTTTTGTTTTCACATGGGAATTTTCCACACTGCCCCTGATAGCTCATACTAAACGTAAACTGCATCAAATTATTGCTGCTATTGAACGTTTAATTTTCATGTGATTTCATGTTTGTGAAAAAATAACAATTTTTAAATGCTGTTCATGTATGATTGAGTGGATCGTGAAATAGCCCAGTTTAGAATTATTATGTCTCCATTTCCTTCCCAAAATTTCCAGTAATTCTTCTTCTAATTAAAGGAAACTTCCACTGGGCTTTATTCCTTTCCTAGTCACCATACCAGAATAAAATCAAGCATTTAAAGTAAAATAAAACACTAAGTCAAAAAATGCTATGGTACCAAAAAGCAGGTATTAAGAGATCCAACCAATGCCTTTTTAAAGTGGCATATACATAGCTCTGTTTGATAACTTGAACTAGTACTGAGTGTAGGTTGAAACCACATTAGGGTAACTTATCTGTATCAGTGCCTTTTTAAAAAGTCAGTCATAAAAATTTGGATCAGTGATAGGTTTTCACTTAATAAAATCAAATTTGTAAGGTATTGTTATGATTGGTTAGATTTTAATTTAAATTTCATGTAAGTTTGTTACATAAATTAGGTACTCTACAACATAGATTAAAAGTCTGTAATAAAAATTAAAATAAATTCAGCAAAGTAAAAAATAACATATTTTAAACCTAAGTTTTCCTTTTAAACAAATTGACATTCATTAATGAATCATTAGGGGAAAAAATGTACTTGGAACTTTTATAGTAGCACACAGACTACAAAAGGCAATATAAATTGTTAATCTCTTTAGCACAAATAACCATTCCTTTCATTTAGTTAATTTATCAATTACAGTCCAGTTAAGAGATAAAAAGCAATCATTTAAACAGAGAAAATTAATATAAAAATTAGTCATTATAGTTGGTGCTTCGTGTAACAAGGGATTGGCTAGTAAAGCATAAAGATAATTATGAATAACATAAAATAGATATAATGACTAATATAATAGCAAAGATATCATATATGTAATGTCAATTTTTATGAACTGAAATGTTTATGTCCCCTCCCCACAATTTATAGTTTGAAATCTTAGCAACCCTCACCCACCATGTGATGGTATTAGGAGACGGGTCTTTTGGGATTTAATTAATATTAACAACATAATTAATTGAAGCCGTCACGAATGAAATCTGTGCCCTATGAGAGTCATGGGAAAGCTACTTCCACTCTCCACTTTTTCCCCCATGCCATGTAGGATAGAGAAGTCAGCAATCTATAACCTGAAAGAGGTTCCTCACCATCACCTTTATCTTTGACTTAGCTTTCAGGACTGAGAAGTAAATGTGTTATTTAAGCAATTCAATCTACAACATTGTTCGAGAAGCCTGACCTAACACAGCCACTACCCCAATGCCTGAGAAAGAGCCCCAAAGTTGTACCCCTTCCTTTCTTGCTCCCACCGCCAACCCAGGACTAAGACCCAGACCTCCTTGGTCTGGGTCCTGATTCACTAAATCAGGGCATGGCCCTGATTCACTAAAATACAAGATCTTTGTGGTTCTGCGTGGGAGAAACCTGCTAGAAAACCTTACCTCTGGAACTTGAAGTGAACCTGCTGTCTGGGGTGCCTGGAGAAGCCACCCACAGGGAGTTGCGGTCGCTCAGAACTGCTGTGAATCAAACCTGAGGAACGCCCGGGAAAGCTTGAGCTGCAGGACCAGGAACCGCAGAAGCACTAGGCCGAGAAGCACATCAGAACCCTAAAGAGAAAGCCTCTGCCTCCCCAGCATCCTTACTAGCGAAGTGCCCTACTGGCAAAGATGGACATTAGTTCGGCTGGCACAGGGGAAACCGCACAGATGAGAGGCAATACATTGATTACTGTCACAGTTATTTGTCTTCTCATTGAGCATGGCTATTTGACCTCCTCACTTCTAAATAGAGCTGTAACACCGATTCTTCTGCTACTTTTGTTTCTGTTAACAAAATATAAAAGTATCAACTATATGCTGCTGCACTTCTTTTATCAATCCCTGTCCAGTGTCCCCCATTGTGGTTCACTTGAAAAAAAATAATAATAATTAAGAAGGCTTTATCTTTAGTACAGCATTTTTCTGCCTCAAGTAAAGTTTAATTACTATTGACAATGACACAGCTGATACAGGTCTCAAAGATTTCTAAGGCCTTCATTTTAGTAATAATAGTAAATATTTTATAGCCCTATATGGGTTTGAAAGACTTCTTATTTTCCTAATTTATAAAGCAAACAGTGAGATGAAAAGAGCTATTAACCCTGTTATACAGGAGACAAATCTGAAGTAGCCAATTCAGACTATTTCTGCACTTTCCTCACAGTAAAGTGTTCTCTCACCGCAAATCCTATGCTGTTAGAACTACTTACAAGAGTGTGTTGGTTTCCTACAGAGTGAAAACTAACCTGCTTAATTTGGCAAATAGATCTTCACATGTTGAATGAAATTATCCTTTCTTTCATTCTTTCCTTTTAATGTTTCACACTCAACATTCATTCTTAAGACAAAAATGGCTCCCTCTTTCCTTTTTAAGTCATGTGCTTTTTAGGAAATACATTACTCAGTATATTCTATTCCTTCTTCTACACCCAAAAGCCAAGGTTAATAAATGCATTATGTTCACTTGGTAGATGTTAGGGGCTGCTAGTCTGCTTGGCAAGGCCCAGCTAGCAGAAATGGGTGTTTGGCAAGGCCAGCCCTAGTGCCAGGTGGACTCAGAATGGACCCTGTGTGTAGGGAGTCAGCCCAGTGTGTTTACCCCGTAGCCCATGAAGCATGGAAAGCAGAGAGTGTGCCATATCTTGTTCTCTGCAGCTAGCTTAGCTTCCTGGTTTCAGTTGAGCAGGTGCCAGTAATACCTGCATATAAGCTTAGTGTGATTAATAAACGGGACTCACAGCTTGGGTGAGCCTCCAGACCCCAACTTTGTCACTTCTCTTTTTCTTGTGTCCTCCGCTGTCCAAACCTGGTGCGTAATCCAGGGACGGCTGGTCCGTCACAGGTAGAAATGAACATTATTTTATTACTTTTAAAAGCAGTAAGTTGATACATGTAATATGTTCAGAACACTGCCTAAATGTGCATAAGTGCTCAATAAATACTAGCTCTATGGTTCTTGTATCCTTACCTTTAGTTTTCTCATTTCCAGCATTAGTTGATGTAGTTCTGATAGAGCTGCTGCACATTTAAATTTTGATATTTATGTAATGAATGGAAATCTAAGCAAACATGGGGCAGTATAACTGACTAAACTGTAGGAAACACATCAAGTCAATTGAATGGTAAATTGCACTTCCAGTTCCCTAGCACCCCAGTAATGCCTCCTAATCTTTGCTGTTGCTGCCATCTTTCAATTATAATCCTCATCACATACAAAAGTCATTGGTGGTCAGGTAACATAATGCTAAAATTGACCAAGTTTGAGCCATAGGATGAACCTAGACCTACTGAAAGTAATTGAGCTAAGGTAGGGTGAAAGCAGAAATGGCCCACCAGAAAGAAATTAATATATTATCAAGAGAAAGGTAAATGAATTCTGGAGAGAAAAATAAAAGTTGCCTACTACATATATCCATTAAAAAAGTCTCTTTTAAAAAATTCTCAAGTTAACAGAATGCCAGACATGATTTGAAAATTTTAGATACCTTGATGATTACTTCCATTTTCATTATTTTACAGATAAACATATTAACAGGCCAGAGAATATAACTTGTTTCAAGGTCAAACCCTCAAAAACTTCACAGCCAGGGGCAGAACCCAGTTATTTTCATTAGGTTAGTGCTCCCACAAAATGTTATTCTCTAGAAAGTTTCTTTAACATAACAAGCCAAGGAAAGTAACTAAATTAGAAGTATCAGCAAAGAACACTAATAATTTGCTAATACTAATAGTATGCTGCTGCTTACTCAATAGCACAAAACTATCTAACCAAAGTTCACAAAAATGTCTAAGAATGCTTTTTTCTAACTTTTCTTCGAGCCCATTTTTCAACATTAGCTCTTAGTTTTATATCCCTCACTCCCCAGCTAGCTGAGTTCATCTTCAGTGTTGTGCAGATTGCGCAGATCTATCTGCTTGTGCTGTGCTTTTCAGCACTTCTAAGGACTGCTCATGTTCCCTGCTTCAGGTTTGTCCAGATGACCAAAATTGTGCACACAAAACAGTCAGCACAGAAGCTGTCACATCAGCTGCAATAAATTTCTAATTGTACCTTTATCATTAGTACAATCTTTTTGAAATAAAGAGTCTTCTGCAATCTGATAGTTTGGTTATGCAGAGAGCACTTACATTTATTTTTCCTATACCAATGAAAATTTTAAAAGCTGACTTCATGAGTCAAAGAAGAGG
Organism: Noctilio leporinus; assembly: GCA_004026585.1. Taxonomy (NCBI): domain Eukaryota; kingdom Metazoa; phylum Chordata; class Mammalia; order Chiroptera; family Noctilionidae; genus Noctilio; species Noctilio leporinus. Next base: position 766,882 of record PVIW01000083.1, on the reverse strand, counting down.
ACTATGTGCTTATGTGATTGACTGCCTTAAGAAGCAATACTCTCCAAGTTTTTATATTTGTTTTTATATTTTATTTGATATAAAATTTCCTTTATGTGCAACTCATACTCCACTTGTGAGTCAATTTAGTTTTTGTTACAAGAATAATAATGTATTCTTTAAAACATAATATCAGCCCTAGCTGGTGGCACAGTGGATAAAGTGCCAGCCTGCGAACCCAAAGGTCACTGGTTCAATACCAGCCAGAGCACATAACCAGGTTGCAAGCCAGGTCTCCAGCCAAATTTGTAGCTGGAGGCAGGTAAAAGGCAACCATACATTGATGTCTCTCTTCCTCTCTGCCTCTCTCCCTTCCCCTCTCTCTGAAAATAATAAATAAAATATTTTAAAATAATAAATAAATAAAACAATATCACTTAGGCTTTGGGAGCTGTTTTCTTTATCTGACCTTAATTAGAGTCAATTAGCATAAACTTGTGGGCTTACATATCTTACTTAATTAACCTTTTTGAGCTTGGTTTCTAAATGTTATGAAAGAGAAATCATTATAATGGGCCACAAATGTTATATGTAAAAAAATAAAAGTCCTACAAATTGTAAAAAAATTTAAAAAGTAGAGTTCATCTCTCTTCATTTTTAGTAATATGACACCAAAAATATATTTCAAAAAATATTCTAGTACATGTCTGCTATGTATACGTTTAAAGTTCAACTACATTTTCACTATTTCATTTTATTAAGTATATCTCAAGCCAAATCCACCATTTCTTCCCCATAAACCAGCAACTTCTTTCAACCTATAGAAAAACATAGTATTAAAAAAGATAATAAAAGTTTTAAGTTCATAGAATGGTCAGGGAAACCAGAACCCAGATCTTCAGGCTTCTAATCCAATATAATTATAGTTCATTGCAAGTCAGTATAGATAATGCCAGATCACGTTAAGGAGGCAAAAATATCACATGATACTTAAGGCATTTTGAATCTGGAATACCTGTGTATGATCGTAACCATTTACTAGCCTTATGACCTGGAGAAAGTTACTTAACCTCTTGGTGCCTCTGCTTTCTCATTTCAGCCCTACATACTCACATGACCACCGTGGAGAATTATATATTAATTCATGCAAAGTACTTAGAAGACTCTGAGATATACATTTAAATATCTGTGAGATATTATTCAATAATGTTTGTAGTTTGAACATATTAATCAATCATCCATTCTCTCTTTCCAATGATAACAGGCACAAAAATTCAAATGGAAATTGCATTCAGTATCAATTTTCACTTGCAGAGCTGGAATGGAGGACACGATGGAGTCTTCTATCCTACTTGGGGCCGTAATGGCGAGAGATCCACACAGCCCTGAGAGTCACTCAGTAAATCAGCCGGAAAATGTCACAACAAACTCCTCAGGACCCCCACCCAACCTGGAGGTTTTGGTTAAGAAATGAGAATCAGAGAGGCTGCGTTTTGAAGGTGGAAGGGCAAAACAATGAGGATGCATTAATAGCAACAACTATGTTGAAAAGGGAAACCAATGGAAGTGAAACTCAGAAACTAGATAAATCACTCAGCATTATAAAGAAAGGAGTGATTGAGGTAGTAGAGAGCATGGAACTGTTCATCCAGTTACTCCTCCCTTCAAAAAAGGAGCTGAGCTTTCTTCTCCTTTACAGAAAACGAAAGTAAAAACCAAAATCATGGTGAGGGAAAAAGCATTCTCTGACTGAAATTTCACATGGATCAATACATTAGTTGGGTCAGAACACTTTCTGAAAGTATCCATTCTTTTAGCCAACAATGATTGAGATTAGATTATGTGCCAGGAGTTGTTCTGGAACAAGATGAAAACAACAAGCTGAAATCAATGGTCAGATGTTAGGCCCCCTTAAGCAAATTAGTAGAGGACCTCATTTAGAATCTCAGCAGAAGACAGTGTGCTCCACAATGTGTAGATAATAATATTTCCCCCAAATGTATTACAGTGTTTAATGGAAATTCTTTGTCAGAACATGTACTTGCATTGTCCAAGTGTTTGATCTGGTACAGAGAAAGCTGGACTAGATAAGGAATCCTCAAATCTTTTCTTTGTACAGTCTCCTTTAAGTAGATAAAAGGTAATGGAAACCCCCAAAATATAAACTAATAAAATATTCTCTGCTTGGTCTCTCCCTCCTAACCCTCTGCTTACCCTGAGGTCCTCCTTAAAAACTTTCATCTTCTAGGGATATATGGGAAGACTACTGGGCCCATAATCAAAAAAAATCTTTTTCAATTATTAAAATGTCAATGCTAAGAAATTCTATCTTTAATAAATATAGCCAGAAATCTAGAATGGATGCTTCTAGCAGAATCACTTCTTTCAAAACATGTTTTTTTAATAATGAAACAAAAAATTGGAAAAGAAATTTATGTGCCTAAGAATACCTTAGTAAATGTGTCTATATGAATTACAATCAGCAATTATTAATCACAAGAATGATACTATGTAAATAAATTAAATATTATTTTGCATTAAACTACCAATTTGCATAAGTTTTTGTAAAGAGCATTTATTTAAGAAGGTGTTAAGCAAATTTTCCTTCTTTAAGACATTTTATTTGTCAAGGTCTCTGAATTTGAGCTATTGTAATCATTCTTTATTATATTTTTTACATATTCCAAGTATTCATAACAAAATTTAATCCTGAGTACAAATACATATATTTACAGATACATGCATTAAAATGTTTTGTCAAGTATTCTTCTGACCTCACCCATTGTGTAATAAGATATTAATATTGTATTTTGCTTTAATGACAGTGGTAGATATTTTCTTTTTTCTATGTCTCTGTTCTTCCTGTTTTAAAATACAAACCATTAAGAAGGAGTGAATCTATCAGAATACCCACTGTATATTAACACTCATAGTACACAGTAAAGTTGAATGAAGAAATTGGCAAAGGATAAGAGCATGACAGGGTATTTTCTGTTCTGTGCTATTTTTCCTGGGCCCATGCAGATGGCTGTTTAAGAATGGGCACAGTGTTTGGCCTGCCACTTGCCAACAATGTAGACTTAGAAGGTAGAACAAAGAAAGTCATCAATGAGCACACTAATGGCAGGAAATGGTTCCAGAGAAAGCTCTGTGTTGCATACAGAAATATCTTAAAAACCTAGAAGTAATTTGAGTAATCATTAATTATGAAACTCAGTTTTCAATTTTGGCAACATGTACACAACCAAAAAATAATAATAGTCTGAGTTGAATTATGTAGTTATTTAAAAGTTTTTGGGAACTAATTTTTGTAATTAGGATATCATTACTCTATTCATATTGCTTTATAACATCAACAAATATTTATAACCTATTAACGGTGTGCCAGGTGCTATACTAGGAACCAAGGTAAAATATTGGGCCTGATAGCCTTGGTTATTCTTTCACAGAACTTTCATCCAAACAAAATACACATCTTGTTTAATGCACAAATCTAATTAAGAATGATATGCTCCATGGGTGTTTTCTTTAAGGAGGTGTGTGATGTATTGGAGAGGCCATGAGCTTTGGAGTCAAAGATAATTGCTTTCAGGATTCTCACTCAGATACAGGCTATTTTTATAATTTAGAAAAGTTATTTAACCTGTATAAAACTGTTTCATTAACTGAACAATAGCTACGCTTGCTTCATTCATAGTTTAGCCTCAAATATTAAACAAACCAGTGAACACAAATGAATTAAATAAGCCATTATACCTCACACAATGCAGGTATTTGATATTTTATATATTTTATTCCAAATTTTCAATCCTAAAAGCAGAGAGTAATGAAGTCATGACATTTTATCTAAATTAGTTTCAAAGAAATTCTGTGGGCCACTCCAAAGTCATTGCTGTAATTATGGTGAACACTTTGATTTTTTTTAGCGTAATGCTATCCCAAAAGAATTATTTGTATTCTTTCTGTTTGCTATTTCTTGCTTTAAATTTTCTGCACCCAAGTGTTTTCATTTATACAGCTTGAGGAGAAATACTAAAAGTGGAGAGGATCCTCATTACATGCAGATCCTGTATATACCAATTTTCCTAGTGGATAAAGTTTATTTGTAACCCCTATACTAATACATATGTGCAGAATTTTGCAGCGATTTGCTGGCATGCACAGAGTGAGGGGAGCGGGGGTGGGGGGGTGGGGGGGCAGTCTGAGTGGCTCAGCGGCCGCATCCCCACCTGAGGTCAGGCTAGACAACACTCAACACACTTGTTTGCCCCTTACAGGAGCCACCAGGAGCCAGAGGTGCCAGGAGGCAATGAGATGCAGTGCAAGAAGCTCCTTCTCCGAGGCTACTTGAGGGGGTTCAAATCCCACCTCTGGCACCCGGTAGCAGGGAGCCTTAGGAAAGCCACTTACTTCTGAACCTTTGCTGTTTATTTTGTAAAATAAAGAAAATAAATCCACCAGGGTGAGTTGTTTTTAGGAGTTAAGATTAAAATCTGTGGGAGATATATTGGTAGATAAATAGATGATGGAGAGGTAATGTATACATACACATTTCCAATAGGAGCAAAGATTCAGTATGTGCGAAATCAGCACTGGGAAAGATTTTACAGAACCTAGCCACAACAAAATCCGAATCCACTGCACTTTTATCTTTTCAATTAAAATTTTTACTGTTTTGTTGCATTTTCCCCCTATTGTTCTCCCCTGCCTTGCCCACCTCATCCCCTGTCTCTTACTGTGGTAACAGAGTAGTTACTAAACAACAAAGTACTTTGGAGCGCAACCCAAACACTGGTAATTTACTTTTGGAATAGAAAAAGCCATTGATGTTGGTCTTAGATGGTGATGAGCTTAACACAAGAGATAGATTTTACACTTCATTATAAAGTGATTAAGATCTCCCAGCCCTGGCTGGTAGCTCAGTGGAAAGGCACCAGCCTACGAACCCAAAGGTCACTGGTTTGATTCACAGTCAGGGCAACATAACCAGGTCTTCAGCCAGGTCTTCAGCCAGGTCTGTAGCTGGAGGCAGGTGAAAGGCAACCATACATTGATGTTTCTCTCTCTCTGCCTCTCTCCTTTCCCCTCTGTCTGAAAATAATAATAAATAAAATCTGAAAGAAAAAAAAAAAGATTGCCTTATTTATGACATAGTAAAGAGATTCAATATGCATTAATTACTCATGTAGATAAGAATTTTAAATGATAACATGGTGGGAAAATTTAATGTTCAAATGTATGAAAACAAAATGATCAGATTGTTACTTTCAAGTACTTATAATCAAATAAGTAATCAATATCATAACTGAAATTACAATGAACATAAAATATCCTCAGTAGCATGTCATAATATATTTTGTGAAAGTAGATACAATTCATATTCTTATGCTTAGACTGGTTATCAATAATTATAACTATATTATTAGATATAACTAATGCAATTTAAAAACATTACTTGACATTAAATATTATAAGCAATCTTATGAGGTTTCTATGCATTTAAATGTTATGCATTTAAATAAAATTTGAAAATATGAAATATAGAGGTGAAACATGGTACCCAAGCAGGTGGAAACAGTCCACTTGCTCTCGTACCCAACTCGGAGACATAACTGATCTTCCAAAAAGTAAAGATTCAATGGAATCTTCATTGATATGAAGTTTGGAAATGAAGGGGCACAGAAGATGCTTCATCACCGGTGATAAGGAGATTTTCTGGGTGGAAAGGGTGCCTGCAACTGCTGATCAGCTTTGTGACTCCTTCTGCTCTCAGGGCAGGAAACCCCCAGCCCTGGACTGGGAGGGGCTTAGGTCCACAAAGCCAGGTGGGATACCCAGACTACACTCACATACACAGTGAGCAGCACACCCATAGCAGCAGCAGCAGCAAATGCCAACTGGGAGAATGCCAGGGAGAGAAAGAGGGATTCCATCTGCACCTGGGTCAGGCAGAGGGGCAGCCGCAGCCAACCCTGACTGTGAGAGACTCAACTTTTTTGGAGAGGTGGTGTGCACGGAAAGCAGGACAGTGACTCAGTGCTCCCGAGTGAGTATCTAGAAAGGCTTTTATAAAGGGGAGCAAAAGTATGCTGACTTTGAGCACCTTGTAGACATGTCTGGCCTTGTAGGCAGGGTAAGCTGTTTGTCTTTCTGTCTGGAGAAAGGTTTTGTGACCTTATGAAACCAACTTTTCAAACTGGGAAGATTTTATTATTTTTTACATTTTTATTTTGAGAGCATGTCTATTAAAGCTGAGGACAGTGAAACAAGGAAGAGTTTAGGATAGAAGAAGCAACAGGAGAGCCTACATGGGGCTCCTTCAGCTCACTGGAGGGTCAGAGAGAAGAGCCTTGGAGACAGATTCAGGGGGTTAGCTGCTGCCCGCTGCCCCCCTAGTCCTAAGTCTTGTGGGGACCCTTAGAATCTCTAGAACATGCTTGCCTGCGAGGGGAGAAAGGTATCGGCTCACTACCGAGAGGGAGAGTGCCAGAGCACTGGGAAGGTTTTGTTTTAAATAAGCAAAATCTTCTCTGCAAGCCCCAGGAATGCAGATATACACATCCAGTTTTCCCCTTCTTGCTTCTGGGGCAAAGTTCCAGTGATAATGAATCAACAATAATAATTCAGTTTTTAATGAGTTTATGTATACCTCACTCGTGTCAGGTAGGGAGATAGTTTGAATACCTGTGTTAAATAGTCAGTTGGTTAGCTATTTAACATGAGGACATTTCTCTTACCTGTAACCCCAATTTAAGAGAAATTACCAGCACGGTTTGTTTTGGCTTTTAGTAAATTTCCAACAAAATGTTTCAAATTACAGTGTACTTCTCTCATATAACTGATAGAAAATAGTAAAATAGTAGAGTTACATAAAATTAGTATATTCCTAGGGTCAGTTGGGAAACTACCCCAGCCACACAAAATCCAGGTAAAAATGATTTATTCCACAAACTACTTCCCAGTTATAACCTCTCTTTGTGGTAGTTCAAACTGATACATAGTTTTTGGTAAATCTGTAAAAAAAAAAAACAAACCCCATTTTCATACATGGTTTTGGGTCTGTGCTTGTGAAGAAAAGTACGTTCATTTTATAATCACAGAATGTCTTCCTGAAGTGAATGCTTATCCATTTGTTTTACACAACAGGAAGATATCAAAACATTAAATAATAAGAGGGAGCCTTGTTCCCCCTGGCTTTCAGTCTTTTCTGCAAGGCTGAAAAAGTTCATTGAATATCAATACTTATTAGGGTGTTCTACAAAACATGGGCATTCCTTTGAGGTGGACAGCTAGAGCTACTGAGAGCATTATTGATATCTTTTACCTGGAAAAATGGGACACAGGGAGAAAAGGTACTGTAATATAAGCATAAAAGGATGAATAGCTAGAAGGAAAACTTCTGGTTTAATAAATTGTCTAAGAGGAAAAGATTTAACCCACAAGCAAAACAATTTTAGAAAGAACCTCTCGTCCAGCTACTTCAGCATTAAGTTTCCTTCTTGAAGACTAGAGTCAGGTACATTTAACACTTAAAGCTCTATAAAAACTTGCTGAACTCTTTTTAGAGTTGCTGAACTGTTCAAACTAACATGAGGCAGGTGCTAAGGTATGCAATGTTGATGCCTTCCAGAAATTTAGCATGTGGAAAAACTACTCTGGTAGCATTTGCTGAATAAAATAATCAAGAAATAAATTACTACTTCATGGTATGATGAATACATAGTCACAATACTTTCTATGAACTGATTTGTGTCCTCTATAATTTCTATGTTGAAGCCCCCATTGGGACTGTATTTGGAAATGCAATCTTTAGGAGATAATTAAGGTTACATGAGGTCATAAGGGTGGGTGGGGCCCTCATCCAATAGGGCTGATGGCCCCCTAACAAGAGGAAGATAGATGATGGTTCTCTCTGCACCTGTGTGCCCATGTGAACACACAGAGGAAAGAGCAATCTGCAAGCCAGGAAGACTTCTCACCAGGAACTGAATCAGTCAGCATCTTGGGATGAGACTGCAACCTTCCAGAACCCTGTGAAAATGCATTTCTGTTGTCCACACCACTTGATGATGTAAAGTGCTTTATTTTCGAAGTCCAAGCAGAGTAAAATGGTATTTATTTCTTAAATCTTAATCTGCTACACCTGATGGAAGGTACCTCTCATTTAGTTTCCCTCTAAGAAGGCAATATCAACAGCATGATTATAATTCTTAACATCAAGATGAAAAAGAGAATCATAATTTTTTAACTTAAACTGAAATCCATGGTATTCTAAGAACTGTTATCATGGCTGCATTTAGTTTTTTGTTGCCTTGGGTAATTCTTTTACCATTCTCTATTTGGTTATAAATTTTTGGTTCTTACTAATCTAACGTTCAATAACCAAAAGATAAGTTGTACCGGTTGCCTTAAAATCTGGCTTACATGTTAGTTCCTTCTATCTAGAATAACATACTTATTCATAGTCTTCATATATATATAATATTCTAAAACAGTAGAAATGGTTTGGAAGTATAAAATAAATGTTATTATTATAGAAAATAGTAATGATTAAACATTCATTATTTAGGGACAGATGCAATACAACAATAAAATTAAATTAAAAAAAAATCCAGTATTTCATCTGATGTTGCTCAAAGACCCCAAACGTTCGTCATTCAAGGCACTAAAATGATATGCATTTATCAATAGTAAAGATACTCAACTCAAAGTAGAGATACATTATAAATGCCATTACCAATTTCTTATAAACTAGATATTTGGAACAATGAAAAAAATTAAAAACACTTACCGAATATTTTCAGTATCATACATTTTACATATTGTTATAATTAGTATTTCCACATAAGTATTTCTTAACAAAGGTTATGCCTACTGCACTAAGAAAAATGTTTCTATAGTGGAGAAGGGTTCTATATTAACAACATGGCTTATCAGATTTAGATTTAAATATAAATATACAGAATATATGACACTTTAAAAACTCTTGATTGTTATCATATGCTTGAATATTCTGAATATTTATAATACTTATAAAAAGTATTAACAGTAATAATCATTCTAATAATTTTCTTTATTTACAAGGAAGGCCTGAATTGTGTTAGTTAGCCAAGGCAACATTGTCTGATAAAAATACAATGTAAGCCACATAATTAATTTTATATTTTCCAGTCACCACATTTAAAAGGCCAAATGAAAAAAGATGAACTATTTTAATAATACTTCTATTTTATCCAATATATAAAATATTACCATTTAAACATATAAGACTTGTCCCGAAAGTATCAGCCACAAAAACTTTTAATTACATTGACATTGGCTCAATACTTTCAGGACAGGCTTCTTAGATACAATAAAAAGTGACTCATGAAATATTTCATTTTCTTTTTTTCCAGTGTGTATTTTATATTTCCAACACTTTTCAATTCATATACTAATATTTATTGGATATGGTTAAACTGTATTGAGGTTTTACTTTTTCATTTTATTTCAAGTTCTCAATAGCCACACGCAGGTACTGTGTATTCTATTGAACAATGCAAAGTTTGAAGCTACTGAGCTAAAGACAGAATGCGAGTTATTTCTCAGTGCTATTTGGGAGATTCCTTCCCAACATACACTGTTTTTAAAAGGTGCCTCAGATTCATGGATTGCTTTTTCAGGCCTGGAGAATTTATTTCCAAGGCTGAAGGCAAAATGTTTGCAAAGCCGTGCTGCTGCACCTCGCTTGGTAAAGGCAGCAGGGATGGTCCCTATCCCAACTCTTAGAGAGAAAAGAAAGGTGTCAAGAACAAAGAAAGCAAAGATGAAACTTGGGGAATAATATGGCTGATATAAATTAAGAGTGAACCTGCTCTGTATCTATGAGCCTGTCTCTATTTTGCTTGTTAGTTCATTTTATTCATTAGATTCCATATATAACCAAAATCATATGGTATTTGCTTCTCTCTGACTGGCTTATTTTACTTTGCCTAATAATCTCTAGGATCACCCATGCTGTCATAAATGGTATATTTTCTTCCTTTTTTACCTCTTCATAGTATTCCATCATATAAAGGACCCATAGTTGTTCTTTCCACGTCTCTTCTGGTGGGCACTTGGGCTGCTTCCAAATCTTGGCTGTTGTAAATAATGCTGCAAAGAACATAGAGGTGTATGTACTCTTATTCTTTCAAATGGGTATTTCAGGATTTTGTTTGTTTGTTTGTTTGCTTGTTTGTTTTCTGGATAAATTCCCAGAAGTGGAATCACTCAGTCAAAAGGCAATTCTATTTTTAATTGTTGGAGTTAAGTCAATAATGTTTTCCACAGTGGCTGCACCAGTGTGCATTCCCAACAACTGTGCAGAAGTGTTCCCCTTTCTCCATAGCCTCCCTAGCACTTGTTGTTGATTTATGATGATAGCCAGTCTGATAGGTTTGGGGCAACAGACTTATGGATAGAGAGCAGACTGACAGGTCTGAGAGAGTGGGGGTGGAGGGATCAAGTAACAAGAAAAAAGAGCTTATGGACATGGCTACAGAGTGGTGATTGTGGCAGGAAAGGGGTGGGTGGAGTTGGAAGAGTATAAGGAAGATAAATGGTAGGGGGAAAATACAATAAACTATTAAAATATAAATGTTAAAGATAATTATATTTTACAAAGATGCAAAAACAATGAAGGTGGAAGAGGAGTTGAACAAATATTAAAAGACAAGAATGTAGGCCCTGGCTGGTGGCACAGTGGATAAGATGCAGGCCTGTGAGCCCAAAGGTGGCTGGTTCGATTCCCAGTCAGGGCACATAACCAGGTTGCAAGCCAGGTCTCAATCCAGGTCCATAGTTGGAGGTAGGTGAAAGGCAACCATACATTGATTCTCTCCCTCTCTGCCTCTCTCCCTTCCCGTCTCTCTAAAAATAATAAATAAAATCTTAAAAAATAAAGGACAGGAAGGTATTTATGAGATAAGTGGTTGAAATAAACCTGAATTATTGCAAAAAAAATAAAAATAATTTGAAGACACAAGCACCAGAGAAATTGGAAAAAGTAAAAAAAGATAAGTATTTGAATTTGCTAACTTCTCAGTATAATTCCCCAATCCACAATGACAAAGTGAATGGAAGATAATTGGATAAGAGCAAAAATCTAAAATGAATATAATTATAACTTTAATATTTTGTTATTATCTTGAAAGTTGACTACTGTAATAGTTAATATTGACTTAACATTGCACTAATTGCAATGCTGTAATAATACTGTGTTAATATTGTACAACTAATAAGCTTAAATAGATTTTAATTGAAAATTAAAATGTCCCATTAATCTCTCATAATGTGTTATGCATCAAATATCTAGATAACAAGTTCCAAAGAAAGATTTTATTTTTAATAAAACCAATATAAACCAAATGTTTATAATGTTAATATGCAGTCTAAGACTTATCATTTGCCATAATTATATTTTAATTCCCTATTAATTGATCAGCTATTTTATATGCAAAATTCTTTAATTTTATAGAAATATGGAGAATTTAAAGGTACATATTGCATAGAGACAATTTAGTGGAGACTCATTATGAGTAGATTTACACAATTTAGCCTATTATTTAAGATACGATACTTCACTTCCTCTGAAAGATATTAAGTTACTGAAAGTAAAAGGTATGATTAAAATGAAAAACTGAGGTTATTCTTTAAGTAAATATCAATAAGTATAAACACTAAAATATAAATATTTTAGCACATCCATCAAGCAGATTTATCTAAACCCTCAGGAACCCTGAACACCATCCAAATGAGGGAACACTTGAAAAATACAAAGCGTGTGATTTGGAATAGTACCTTGGATGCACCTTAGATGCTCCTCACTGAATGTACCATTGATCTGTAAATATCTATTGATATCATACATAAAATGATATGGAAACACAGGTAATTTTGTGAGACTACTGAATATAAGTTTATCATAGTTCCTTCTTTTGTTTTCCCTGAACATTTGGATCTTTGTTGTATAGCTTAATTTTTCCTTTATTTAGTTTTGCTTTTTAAAAAAAGTATTATATGATATTAAGGCTATTATGAAAGAATCTTAAAATGTGATTTAAAAAAAATGATATCTTGTTGCTTAAGCCTGCACTTTCTTATTCTTAAACTCCATTGTTTTCTGTTTGTTTGTTTACTTGTTTAAGAGACCACAGTATCAACTAGAGTCTCAGAATCACATACCTGTGACATTAGCTTGTGATGTGAGTGCAGAAGAAACCCAGAAAGTTTTGCTGTAGCATTTTTATGATGTAACTATATATCAGGCATTTTTCCCTGAGACAGTTCATTAAAAAGGCCTCAGTGGCTGTTCCCTCTCCTGTGATGGATGTTGTGCTGATGTAAAGTGGGAAATAACTGCTATTACTTTTTGCTACGTCTCCTGGAGGTTCTTCTGCTTCAGAAACCACACTTACTCTGGATTATCAACCAGACCCCTCGGGTGTGCCATATTTAATTGGGCTACACGGAGGCATCTCTAATAAAAAAAAAAATACACATTGCCACGAGCTGCAGTCTTTTTCCCTCTGAGTGTTTTCGAATGTGCCACACTCAAGAAAGAAAAATGTGAAACACAGCAAAAACAACAAAGCTTTCTCATAAAATAATCTTGTTAAATCACAGGCCTGCTAATAAACCAATCATGTTCCATGTTACTGAGCTTACTGCTAACAAGAGGCCCTTTGCATACTTATCCTTACATTTTAGATTTTCTGTTTTCAATGCCTAACACACAAACACTGCACTTTGATCTATCTGTACATATCTCAGAAATATGTACTGTTGAAGAAGTCACTGGATAAGTGAGGGCAGACAGAGGGGTCATTTATCTTACATGGGGTATAATTAAACAAAATAATTAACTTAAAACTAAGTTAAATCAACTTAACATTTGGCCAGAAAAATAAAACTTGCTATAATAGGTGAAGAAAACATTTTTTGTCCAACTTATCTTTAGATTTATGAAAAAATATTTTATTTTTCCCTAAAGTATAACCATAATAAACTTACTTAAATAACAATATTACATTTATATACTTATTGTATAAGTTACTACATGACAAGCATTATGTTAGGTGATATATATATGCTGTTCTTAATCATTACCATAGGCCTGTTTCAATTCTAATTCAAATTAAACAAACAAAAAAGAGTGAAGCTTAGGTGGCTGGTTTGAAGGTTGCAAAATGGCTGTTGAGACACAAAAGACATTTGAAATTAATTGTTAAACTATGTAATTAAAGCTCAAACAACAATTAGAGTAATTTTGTCTAAAAGCAAACTTGAACATGCAACATATAGTATATATTTTATTAAACCTGGAATGTTTATTAATGTGTCAGCCCAAAATAATAAATTGATTTTATTTTCTAAAGTTCTTCATCCAATGAAAAGAAAAATACTGAAAATTTCAAATTTTACACTAAATAAGTAACAACAGTTTTAAATACAAAATAGATGTTTTCTTAGTGCTACTTTGTTTTATGGGTTTTTTGTTTCTTTTTTATACTTCAGGGATATCATAACACATAGCACAGAGAGAAATAAAGTTTATTCAAAATAAATACCAACAGTATAGTATGCTTGCAAAAACCAGTTTTAGTTGTTTATGATTAAGGGACTAGCTTTCATGCAGTTTGGATCCTCTGCCAGAAGTTTACGTGACCTGGACTAAGGCAACATGCTACCATCACGGTCTGTCATGGTACATGCTTGGCTCAAAGTGTAACCCACCTCTCTATTCATTTCTGTTAAAAGTGTTTTTGTAAAACATAAATTATTAACTAGCATGTAAACTGCAGATAAACTGTATCTGTGTGTAAGAGCTGCAGGCACGAGCTTTGGGGACGGCGACCGAGCCCAGCAACCTCACCTGATGGGTCCAGAAACCTTGCTGAGCCAACCGGGAAACCCGACCTCGCTTGACCAGTACTGAGATCATCGTCCGAATGGACTCCACAGACTTACATTGGGATCTTTAACCACCACCCCCACCCCCCCAGCACTGGTTTCTTTGTTCTGCTTTCCCTCTCTCCTGTCTGCACTGAGATGTGAGGACGACGTTGGAACAAAGGTCCCCATCCTCTCAGGTGGTGGGCACTTGCGTAAACCGCTTTGCCTCTGGGCAGCACCTGTCCCCCTAGGTTGGCAGGGTTGCGAAAATGGGGCAGTTCTCTCTCTTCCTAATCCAGGCGTTCTATATATCAAGGCATAGTCTGGCTTCTGTCTGCTCTATTAGCATTTTTGGTTTACTTTGATGGAGGAGGGTTTCATAAACCCTGTTAGAGGAAAAAGCCATTTTCCTGTTGAAGTGAAAGTTGAAACAGAACTATCCATTCCTGAAGCCTAAATCTTTCAGGTTAATGCTAACGGGGACAATAATAGGAGAATTAACCAAGGAAGAAGAAAGACACAGAACTCAGGCTGGAACATATCAGGGTCAATTGATCAAAAAAGAAGTGAAACAAAACTAAAATTAAATCATACAGTGTATCAATTTTACATCCCAAAACATTTTTTGAGTGTGAGTGTTCATTATAGTCTCTTTAAAATGAAGGCTGCTATCATTTAACATATAATAATTGTGTGAGCTATTGGCATATTTTAAAATTTTTGTATTAACTATTAAAAATCCAGTATGTACTTTAAATATGTGTAAAAATATGTATGAGTGTAAATGTATTTTTGCATGTGTTTGGTAAATTGACTGGATGTGAAAGGGAAGGGAAAAAACCACATTGGTGGTTACAGAATAGACAGGGGGATGTTAAGAAGAACAAAGGAAATAGAGAAGCCAAAGAATTTATATGCATGACTCATGGACATGAACTAAGGGGGGCATTGCTGGAGGGAATAGGGTACTGGGTGGAGGGGGACAATGGGTGGAAATTGGGACAACTGTAATAGCAAAATAAATAAAATATATTTAAAAATAAAGCAAAAGAAAATAAAAGTAAGGCTGCTAGTCACATTTTGCATAAAGATTTGACTCCATTGATTCTAAGAATGGATTTTGGAAAATAAAACATGGCAGCCATTAGTTGAAGAATTTAAAACTTTTTTTTATTTAAAAAATTATCACATACTTCTGTTTTGTGTACCTGATTTGAAATTAATACATGAGTAATTAACATAAATTTACCTGTTGTGTTATACAAATCACTCATAATGTGAAATTGGTCATGTTCTTTGTATCTGTGCATAAATAAGTAGAGCTTCCTATAAGTGGATATTTCCTTATTCTGTTCTCTGTCACATAATCTAATTAATGACTGAATAACTCTGCAAATTGACCTTAATGTCATCGTATCTTGAAAGTCTTTGCTCTTTTAAGCTCAATTCATTCCTCACAGTTAAGTGTTTGTTTTTTCATGTGTTTACACAATACATGCGTACCTACATTACTGATCTTATGACGCAATGATGTAAATTTTACTAGATTATGTCTCATGTTAAGTGTTATACAACATGAAAACAGTGCACATTTTAACTCTTCATGGTCACTGTTTATCACAATACTTATCATGAAATACATGCTGACTATTTCTGAATAGATGAATAGTTACAATGTAAACTGCCAGAATACTGTCGTAGTAGGAAAAACACCTCACTTGCCCTGTAAGATGGATTTTATTCAGGAATGTTAAGAGCTGCATACAACAGAATTGCTCAAGTCCTATTTATAATGATAATGTTTAACGCAAAGTACTAGAGCATGGTGGAGAATGAAAACTTTTCATGCATTTCTGGCTTGCTATTTGGCTATCAGTAAATTATGCAAGTAAAAGAAAGTCTGCTCACTGTTGTAGTTTTCTTTTTCTTTTTTCTTTTTTCCTGTTAACAAGATCCTGTTAATAATTTTAACTTATCAACAACAACAACAAAAAAAAAAAAAATGCTCATTTTTCTGTTGATCATACATATCTCTTTTTCTCTATTATTAAATACTGGAGTTTTCGTTGTTTTGTTGGTGGTGTATTTACATCTACTGTTGTGTGTGTGTGTTTAATCTTTAAGCTACTGAACCCTTATATGGAGGGTTCTTTTTGATATAGATACAAGCTTCTCAGTTTGATAACTAGGACAAGTATTGGGAAGCTTGCTAGTATTTTATATATCTCTGCTTTAGAGACCAAGTTTCTCCATAATCCAGCTCGATCTGGTATGTCTAAGAGGGTGTTTATTAAAGGCCAATAGCACACAAAGCTGCTGTGTGAAACAGCATATTAACAATTAGCACCAGGTTGGTTTTTCAAACAGGCAGTGATACAATTTTAAGAGTTCCCCAAAGCATTTTAAAGGTTGGGGAAACATTTGTGTCAATACAATGCCTTAGTTTAAAGCTTATGAGCTTTCCACCCAACCAAGAAAAGCATTTAAAACAACCCACAGAGGATAGGGTAGTATAAAAGTAGATGGATCTGTAATTACTAGGAACATTATAATGGTTCAGCATACAAAACAGGATTAGTCCTTTACCAGTGAATATTTAATGGCAAAACAGTTTTCTTTAACATTTAGTCACTAATTGTTTTTCTAAGTTTACCATGCTTAGGAGACCTTGACTCTAGAAAGTTTCTTTTGTTTATAAGATAAGACAATTTAAGTAATTTGCCACTCTGGACTTATTTTTGCATTTTAAGCCAAATCTTCTCTTATAGTGTTTCTGTTTTGAATAAATGTTATTGTTTCATGTAAATATTGGATCCAAATTAAAGTATTCTGATAGAAAATTTCTACTACTTTTGTTATAAGACACACATATCTTTCATTTGAACTCTTTGCAATAGCCATACAGTCTCCAGTCTCTTCTAAAGCGAGACTGGTCATCATAGACTGCAACTCTGATACTGTCAAAAGCCGTTATAGTACAAATACAAAATAAAATTGAGAGTTTGGGTCTTTGTGAGTCCATAGGCTACTGATGTGTTTAAGCCTTCTATGACTCAATTTCCCTCTCTGTGAATTGAGAATAACAATAATATTGTTCATATAAAAGTATTACGGGATAAAAAGTTCATATAAGACCCATATCAGATGATCCTGGAAATTTTTAAACCATCAAAAAATGATATGTATTAGTCTTAGCACTATGCTCTTTTTTTTAAGATTTTATTTATTATTTTTATAGATAGATAGGAGAGAGAGAGAGAGAGAGAAAGAGAGAGAGAGAGAGATAGAGAGAGAGAGAGAGCGAGAGAGAGAGAGATCAATGTCTGGTTGCCTTTCACCTGCCTCCAGCTAAGGACCTGGCTGGACACCTGGCTTGCAACCTGGTTATGTGCCCTTGCTGGGGAATAGAACTAGCAACCTTTGGATTTGCAGGCTGGTGCCTTATCCTCCATGCCACGAGTCAGGGCTCAGCACCATTCTCTTAAGTACACAATTATCCCCTATTGGATAGAGAAGGATAATAGGAACAACTGCAAGGAATCTCCACACATTGGCTTCAAAAATATAGGCTATGCTCTTCTTATTCCAGTAACTCTCTATATTCTATTTTTTATACAGTTTTATAAAATGGAGTTCACATACCATAAAACCAACCCATTTAAAATGTACAATAGAGTGGCTTTTAGTATATTCACAAATTTGTGTAACCATCAGGAATTTTAGAACGTATCGTCATCTTACAGAGAAATCTCTTATTCTTTGGTTGTCATTCTATTCCCTAGTCATTAACCCTACATAGCCCTCACTAACTACTAATACTACTTTCTGTCTATCTGGATTTGCTTTTCTGGACATTTTTATATAAATTGAATCATATTTATATAAAACTTCTTTCATGCACTGTATGTAATATGTTCAGGATTCATTCATGCCATAGCATGTGTAGTTCTAGGTACCTTTTTTATGGCCTTATACTATTTTATCTGTTTACCTGTTGATGAACATCTGCATTGTTTATATTTTTAAAATATGAATAATTTTGCAATCAACACTCGTGTTTTTTGTGTGGATGTTTGTTTTCATCAACTTTGGAGTATACACTTAGGACCAGAATCACAGAATATGGCAACTCCAAGTTCGATATTTGAGGAATCGCAAACTGTTTTCCAAACCGGCTATTTCATTTTATAATCCTGCTAGAATTACATGCAGGTTCCGATTTCCCTGTAAGCTCACCAGTATTTATTATTGTCTGTCCTTTTTTATTCATCTCTTCCTACGCATGCACAGCGATGTTATATTCTATAGTTTTTACCCTACTCTGTACTCACACATCTGCCATTTCTGTTCTGATTACAGCAGCACCCCCTTTCTCCTGCTCAGCCTCCTGCTGACAAGTTCAACTCCTCTCCCTTGAAGGCCCAATTAAAAAATATTACTACCCAAGAAGAATAGTCCAACCTACCACTGTAGCACATTAATCTCTATTACATCATTTAAGTTGTCTTGCTTTATAACAGAAGCAAAGGCCATATTTTAATCTATTTCTTCCACCAACTCTGAACTCCTGAAAGGGAGGGACTGTACTTAATATAATGTTTTGCACATAGGAGACACTTCCTGTTTGTCAAATTACATTTGAGCAGTTATTTATTTTGATAACTAGAGAAATGAGCACCCTTTTGACTAAGGCACTTCACATGTTTTCCAATAAAATACTGAGACTTTTTTAAAACAATAAATATACTTCTTAGATGATTAAAAATTGGCTGAATTGACACTTCACAATACTTGTTAATAATATGTTTACCTGTCAGATTCCCTCACTTGATTTTAATTTTCTTGAGGATAGTTTTTATCCCACTGCCTAGAACAATTCCAGAGAGATAGAACAGATGTTGACTTTTGTTCACTAAATCTGTTGAATTAAAATGAAATAATGGTTTCATTATTTCTCTCCCCCCCACTTTCTCTCATCAATAATAAAACATCTAGAATAAAAACTAAAAGCAGTAACTGAGAATTTAGGGTAGTTTAGAACTCTATTGTTAAAAAATCATTACATCATTTTTTATAGCAGGTGTTGATTCATCTCCTTAACCCCAGATTTCACATTTTGTTTTTCAATACTCATGAATTAAATTAACCTTTAGAGCTGTACAGCATGAATGTGGTAAATGGTTATCTCGAAATCATGGCTAAGGATAACTTAAAATTTTACAAAAGTAATCATGGTACACATTATGCAATAAATACAGAAGCTTTGAAGAAAGCAAAGGACACCTACACCCATATCAGACAGAGAAACTTAACTACTAGATGCCATGCTTCAATAAAGCAAATCATGTATTCAGTATATATAGAACATATACTACAGTCTTCTCTTTCTAGTCCCCGAAGTGATAAGCTCCTTTGGCTTAATACAGAGCCATTCTTGAAAACATTGTTAATGGGAAAGCTAATGAAGTCGGCAAGGTTAAAAAAGATAAGAGATGGCATTCACACATCAACAATTTCTTCAAGGAATACTATATTATTAGGCATTATGGACAAGAGGGTTGAATTCTCACTTGATTTTTTTCTGTCTAATGTGTTGTGTTTGCTTGTTTGTAACAGTAAGAGTGTCATCACTAAAAAGTATAAGCCAGTTGTATGTATGGAAGAAACAATATTGTTTTTCTCTCAATGCTACTCATTGTACCCATATTTTTAATACACTCTTAAAAGAAATATTTGGCATTCAATATTTCATAAATTTTATTTGGATATTCAGATTCCTATTCAAAAAACGATAGCATAGTCTCTAGACTTTTCAAGTAAAAATTATCCAGAGTTCTGCCAGTGGCTTAGTGCATAGATAAATTTTGGTAAGACACATAGGTTAAAAAACAGAACGATATAAACAGGGGAGATGGATTAGTTTAGTAATATTCCTCTGGGTGCTTTCACAGCAGTCATTTTCCTCCTGTGCCACATGGATTACTGCACCCCTTTTCTCCTCCCAACTTCTCCCATTTTCTTATCCAGAGGAATTTCTCCTAATTCATTTAGGTTATCCGCTAATATAATGTCTCTTCCTGGAAAATAAAAAATAAAAAAGAGAATAAGGAAGGAAGGAAGGAAGTACCTGATGAAAACTGGAAGTAGTAGCAAACACTGTTAATTCAGAGCCCCAGAAAATCTTGGAATATAGAATTAAAGGATCGATACCTGCATGCATTCATTCATTCAACCAACAAATACTTACTGAGAATCAGACATGTATTAAATATTGGAATGCCTCTCTGGAAGACATAAATAATCCTGCTTAATGTATTACATTTTGAATATTGCATGTTTTCCCTACTGTCTTGAAACTAGTCGCTCCTTTTGTTCTCCAATAATTGTCCTTATTTCTTAATGAAACCTTATGCTAAAAATCTTGTATTTCTATCATGTAGAACAATCAAGACATACTATCAATACAAATAAAGCAGTAATAAATTTAACTTCTCAATTGTCTTCACAACCAAATCATTAACATTTTTTTTTAAATAAAGATGATAAGCAACTTTGGCACATTGCAATTACGCTATCAACTAATTATTTTAAAATAATACCAAAATGTTTTGCTTAAGTCTCAGCTATTTTCAGCACTTGAAGTTCACATCAGCTACTTCTGCAGCACCATAACAGATGGTACAGTCCCTCAAAGAGTTTTCTTTTAATTTGAAAATGTGTGCTAAATGTGGATAACCCACTTAATCTCTTTGAAACAACAATTTTGTGAGCTTTCTGTCCAAAGCTTAATTAGCTCTTCTATACTCTGTCTCTTTTTTTTTTTTTTTTTTTAACTTGCAGTTATTTTTATTTTCATTTGGGTTAAAAAAAAAAAAGTTTGAGATGTATGTTTAAAACATTAGCTAGTCACCCAAGAGTAGAATTGCAACCTGTGTTCTGCCAAGGAGAGCAAATTGCTTGGAAAGATGACAGCAATGAAAAACTGTCAATAACTTTTTTTGGTTGCTATTGTTCACAGTATTTTATTAGTATTTGATCAGTATTTTTTAAACAGATGAAAATACACTCAGGATTTATAGGTTTTGGAAACAAATGGTTATATGTTAAGCCAAAATCTTTCCTTTTCTCATTGTATTGTTTTCACTCAAAAGTGTGAATCCATAGTTGAACCTCTGTCATTATAATTTTCAATATGAGGTATGTTTCATCTGGGTCCCATCCAGAAAACTTTGATAATTAAAGTAACAACACAGTGTCTCATGATGTTCAGAGAAAAGTACAAACCAAAGATTTAGGAATCCTAGATCCAGTCATCATGGTAGTCAAAATCCCTAGTCTTAATTTTGAAAAATATGGAGATGAAAATTAAAAGTATCTTATGGGTGTAAATGCTTTTGTGTTATAGACATATAGTATCAATACAAATCTACCACAGAATCTTAAGGTAATTGAACAATATTATTAAAACCTACTAAAATGTATAAAATGTAAAGAGCAAAGTAGAAATGTGTTCAAAGAGTCCATAATGAACTATGTAAAAATATGCTTAGCCATACCAAAAGAAAATGCAGTAAAATATTAACTATGGTTCTTTTTAGGTAAAGAAAGTATAGTAAAATATTGTTTTCTATTTTAACCTTATTCATATATATTTTAAATTTTTCAATAGTGAATATATGTCAGTGTTACAAGAAAATTTGATGGAAAACTTAAGAATTAAATTTCTTTTCACTTATATTTTACTTATTAGACTTAGGAGTAATGAGTATAGAATTTAAACTTTATATCTACATTACTAGTAAATCAAGATGTGTTACTTACACTGAATTATTCACAATCTTAGCCTGAATCTCTCTTTTAAATATATTATTTACATTATATTATCTTCACCTCTTAACTATCATAAAATGCAAAGAATCTTTTTATGTTACATAGTTTAAAAATAGTTTTCAAAATTGTTTCCTCTTCTTTTCCCCTACTGATACATTAAAATGTCCAGTATCTCTTATTTAATTTACAATGTGATCTGCCTTTTTAAGTTGAGATTTTTCCCCAAAGTGCACCATGCCTCCTCAGTTCTTTGTCACATGCCTAAATGCTAACCAAAGGAATAACTGATGTCTTACATGCTTCTGGAACCCAAAGACAGGGTAAATACACAGGATCCTCACTCCTTTAACTCATGTAAAATGATAGAATTATTATTATACTGAAGAACTAGAAAATATGAACTGAAAACTTAATTTTGTGTAAGATATCTTCCTATAAAGTAGGTGTAACAGGTTTGAAATGATTTTAAATAGTTCTACGGTGCTAGTACGGTTGAAAATTGAAATCAGTAAGCTTTCCTATATTATCTCCACCTTATAACAATGTCAAACACAAAAATGTCATTGAAATGAAGGTTTTGTGTTGGAAACTATAGGTTATTTTCTCATAACCTTATATGAAGAGTTCAGGTTTTAGCAAAAATGAGATTGGAAAAGTGAATGTTTGACCATAAGAAAGATCATTTTTCCCTAATATGTATCAGAGAAAATATTTTAAAATAGTGAAAAGAAATGTGGCTTGTGTACCTTTTTATTTTATTATGCTCCTCTTCTCTCCCATATAAATTCCATGAAAAGCAGTGGGTTGACTCTCTCAGTGGTATCTGTGTTATCCATACTAAAGTTAATTGAAATCAAAAGAAAAGTCTTTCAATTCTGTAATCTCACTCCAAGGTTATAAAGTACAGTGACTAATAAATGAATAAGACTGAAAACCATCTAAATAATACATAATTATCTACCATTAATGGAATATATCAGAAAGTTTCACCTTCATTTTTTACAAAGTTGACTTCATGCCAGTTTCTCATTTTGTTTCTTTCCTCCTTCTTCTTCTTCTTCTTCTTTTTTTTTTTTTTTTTTGTATTTATGTTTTTTGTGTTTATTGTTGTTCTTGTTGTTTCCTCTTGCTCTGGCTTGTGTTCAGAATTTCAGTTGACTTTCAGGAGGATCTTTGTATTTGGCTCAGCTTCAGTAAAAGAAAAGCAGGAGGCTGAGCAGAACTTTACTGCTGCTGACTATCTCTAAAATAACTATGTCCCACCTTCAGACTATGGCTAGCTTACAACATATTTTTTGCCATGAATAGCACACAGTGCAAGCAACTATGTACAAAATATGTTATACAATGAATTCAAAGTGTAAGGATGTTTGCTTATTTTGCTCTGTACTTTAAAAAACATTTCTATTATTATGCATATTATATCATGTGATTCTTAAAATGTTTTGTGAAATTTTTAGAATAGATAGAAGCTTCTCCATTTTGCAGAAGAGAACATATGAAATAGAATTATTAGCTATTTAATAACTTCTAGCTATATCATCAGTATCTATTTCAGGCTTCTGAAAAGTTGCAGCATTACTTAAAGGAATTTACAAACCATTACAGTACTTTAAATATCATCTAAAAAATGGAAGTGTTTTTCACACATGTGTGTACTATCATTTTAAAATATGCTTAGGTTCTATAGTTATTAAGAAATCCAGGCCCTGGCTGGTAGCACAGTGGCTAAGGTGCCAGCCTGCGAACCCAAAGGTCACAGGTTCAATTCCCCAGCCAGGGCACATAACAAGGTTGCAGGTCTCCAGCTAGGTCCGTAGCTGGAGGCAGGTGAAAAGCAACCATACATTGATGTCTCTCTCCCTCTCTGCCTCTCTCTCTCTCTGCCTCTCTCCCTTCCCCTCTTTCTAAAAATAATGAAATAAAATCTTAAAAAAAAAAAAAAAGAAATCCTGTATTACTATAGTCCTAATTTTTGCATTATATAATATCATTCAGTGGACATTAAAAAACAATTATATTTTATATGACCTTACTCAAAATTATTCTATGGATTAAATAAAAGTCTTAAAGTGTAAAGAAATTGAAAAGCACTGAACTAGCCCATGCTAATAGAGAAGGTATCATAATAGGAAAAAAAGATAACAGAAGAATGATTAAAGTATATAAAACACACACACACACATATTTGAAAGTCTGTCTGGAAAAAGTCCAGGCAGTGTTAATACAACAAGAACAATTTGTGTCTCATCAATGTAACCTGGCAGCCAAAAAAAAAAAGGACTGGAATGAACATGAGTGAACAATGATGACTTCACTGTACTAGTCAGTGGGGATAGTAGATACTATTGAGTGAGCATGTGTACTGTGCGGCCATCACATTCAAGATGACTGAACAATCAGAGCAATTAATTTGCATGAAATTTTGCATTAAGTTTGAACATTCTTTTGTGGAAATTATTTGGATGATTCAGAAGGCTGCAGCTATGAGCAACTGGTGACTGACAACTTCATCACAACAATATGCTTGCTCATACATCATATCTCATGCACAGATTTTTTAGTGAAACATCATCACCCAGGTGATTCAGTTCCCCTACAGCCTAGATTTGGCACCTTGTGACTTTTGGCTTTTCCCGAAATTAAAATCCCCTTTGAAAGGGAAGGATTTCAGGCCATGAATGAAATTCAGGAAAATACAGTGGGGTAGCAGATGGCAATTGAGAGGATTGTGTGAGGTCCCAAAGTACCTACCTTAAAGGGGACAGAGGTATCACTGTCTTATGTACAGTGTCTCTTGTATCTTGTATTCTTTTCAATAAATATCTCTATTTTTCATATTGTATGGATATATACTTTCTGAACAGATCTCATTTATACACAAATATACCAGGTATAGGCTAACCATTGAGATAGTCAAGAATAATCAAGAATAACACTTCATTCATATATGTATTCATTGATTCTTTACTTTCTATAAGAGATAAGTTATAAAACATGTCAATCTCAATTGAGACTCTTGCCAAAAACAAAAGCACTAAGGTATAAATCAATGCAACCCATCATTAGAGAACTAATTTAAGCATAAATAATATGCCTTCCCTTCCAGTCTGGTGTTGCAGAATTGATCAGTAAAGTTCTAAAAGATACCAGTCTAGGAGCAATTTTGCACTGGCTTAAAGTCAAACTATAAAAGGAAGAGATCTTTTCTCACTGCAATAGTATCTTTAGTAGCTATGATAATAACACAAATAAGAAGCCATCATTGATGGTTGAGGGAAGGAATCATATTTGAAAGAATCAATGTTTCTCTCTTTCTCTCTCCTTCTTTCCCTCCCTCCATTTTTCTCTCTAAAACATCCTTTGGTAAAGATAAATAAAAATGTGACAGACCCTGAAAGAATACCTATAAATGAGAAGTAAACAAAGATCACTGAGGATATTATCCCCTATAAGAAACAATGCCACCCTCCATCCCATTTGTGTACAAGTCAGCCTTCTGATTGTATCAGTTTCTCAACATGAAACATGATTCTAACCCTACTTGTTCCTCAAAAAAGGCAGTGCAACCCTTTAGTTTATATCCCATGCTGCTGACAAGTGTTTTTCAACTTTAAATTTTACAATATTGAACATTATTTTTGTTTGTGTTCTTCAAAACTTGATATAAATAATACAATAATTTACCAACACCTTGAGTGACTTTGAATTTGGATTCTTACCAGATAGGTAAGAATTTAATGAAATCCATTTTCACATTTAAGACCCACCTAAGAAAGTACTGTTTGAGAGAGTTGATGACTCTTTCCCTTAAGACAAAGGTTAAGTTCATAGAACATGATAAATATTTTAAACTCAAAAACAATCCCCTAATATTTAATTAGTGTTGAAGATATGAAGTGACTCTTACAGTATCATATTAAAAACAGCATAATTATCATTACATCACTTCTAAAACAAGATATATTTAGGCATTACAGCTGTATAATGAGGTCATAATGACTAATAATATTAATAATCACAGTTAATATATAACTTCAAGAGACAGTCATACATCAGTTCATGCTATGGCATTCTTATTAAGAAAGAAGTCCCAAAATAGTTTAGAAATTATAAGTTGGATTTGTAGAAATGACAGGGTATGATTATTTCATTGTAACAGAGACCAAGACAATGATTAATATGTCTACCCTTTATATCTTAAATGTTACCAAATGGTTAATTTTCTTCTTGATCAATAATTATTACATAATATGTAAACAAGAAGCATGCAAAAACATTTTGACATTTATAACATGAAAGTGCACTTCTAAGAAAAACAAGTTCATTTGAGTGTTTCCCCTCATCTCCCCTATAAAATAAAGCTTTAATATGTGGAAGGAAGGGTGAAAAACATCACTGCCCACCATGGGTAAGTAAAATTCCATTGCACCTGTGTAAGGGAAAAGGCAGAACACTCAAGCTCTGTAGGAGAGAAAGAAATAGATGCTAGGTTCAGAACTATACCCATAAAGAATAAAATTACTAGGCTACTCTCTTAAAAACCTAAGATTTTAAGAGACCCTGGGACGCAGGCTTTATAAGGACAACAGAGAATGCCTAATAAGTTCTCACTCTTTTAGCACCTATTGAGTAAAAGTAATTTGTGAAAGACAGATTCTGCCTGAGGCATGTAGTACAATGAAAAACCTTAAAGCCAAAAGAGAAGCAATTATCAGAAAACAAAATCTAGCGAACCAGTTCCCACTCGGAAAACAAGGTATCACTAGAATAATTTAAAGATGGCGGTGTATTGAGGACAACTAGAGAAACAATAAACCTCAAACCTAACTCAGCTCTAAATGGAATGATCATACAACCTACAATAGAAGGAAGACATTTTCAGGTAATCCATGTATGTCACTTCTTACTGTCCTACAAATGATGTCCAGCTTTCAACAAGAATATATGAGATTTATAAAGGACAAGAAACAACATACTCCTAAAAGACAAAGCAATCATAAACCTAGAGCCATATATGCTACAAATGCTGGAACTATTTCAGTGGAATTTTAAATAACTTTAAATAATATGTCAAAGGCTCAAAGGGAAAAGATGAACAACATACAACATGAAACATTAGATAAGTAATTTTAAGGGAGCAATGAAACCATAAGAAAAAATCAAATGCAAATGCTAGCAATGTAAACCCAATAAACAGAAATGAACAATAAAGTTTTTAAGACTTTTGCTATTAAAAATATGCTTTAAAAAGATAGTCCAGCACAAATAGAGTACTGCTACTCCAAGACGTGCAGAAATGAGACCCATGGCAGGATTATCTTCCTACAGTTAATATGAATAATTATGTAATGATTCTAAGATTCAAACTATTATTATAACATAATTTCTGTACTTTTATGATTATATAAAATACACAACTATTGCAAGGCAATTTTAAATTCTTCTGAATTCCTCTAAATTGAACACTAGTGCCACATCTTTCAGGAGCTCTGCAGTCCAGTGCTAGAAATTAAGTTAGTTAAACTTGATACCCATGTAACTATGTGATTTTGAGCCATGGTGTTAGATAACAAACTGTATTAATTAGAATGCTTTGGGTTGCAATAAAAGAAACAGGATTTTACTACTTCAACAAAATTGTTGGAAGAACACTGGTAATTCGCAAGGTTGACAGTTAACTGAAATAAATCCTTAGGAACCAAATCAGGTCACATGCCAAAAAGAAGAACCCATTCAGCTGCATGTCAAATACACTTAACATTTTGTCCCTCTGATCAAGAGTCAAGATTCAGATTTCATCAGAGAAGCAGTGTTTTGATCTCGACATGGTCAAATTGCAGCAACCCTTTACTGCCCATCAAACATAGCCAAGAAAGAAGAGAAAATTTCTCAGACAGAAATGGAGGTGTTCTTCAAGAACATATTGTGCCCTATTAAATTTTGCCAAATAATAATAATAACAATAATAAACAGAAAGCAGTCTCAAAAGATTTACTTAGATGTTGATGAAATAAAAGTAGATAAACAACATTAGTAGGAATTCTACAGGTTCTATTATCACCATCCAGTAATATATATTTCTAAAAGTATTTTGTAAGTCTGACAAGTTTTACTCTTAGTCCTCATTATTAATATACCATCTGTTTAGTCTTAATATTACAATCATACTTTTTAATTTTTCTCATTTTCTTTCATCTAAAGATGGTTAAGAAAAACCTAAAAATGGTTTCAAATTGATTCTTTTTTATTAATAAAACTGCATTGGCTTATTTAAGCCTCCTTATTGACTTTCTAGTTAGCAAGGTCTTTATATTCTTCTCAACTTCTGCACTCCTACCTTTTACTATCTCTCTAAAAGGAAACTGAATCAGGTAATACAATACTTTAAAATGGAAAAATACCCCAGGCTGGTGGCACAGTGGATAAAGTGCTGGCCTGCGAATCCAAAGGCGGTTGGTTCTATTCCTAGCCAGGGCACATAACCAGGTTGCAAGCCAGGTCTCCAGCCAGGTCTCCAGTCAGGTCTGTAGCTGGAGGCAGATGAAAGGCAACCACACATTGATGTCTCTCTCCCTCTCTGTCTCTCTCCCTTCCCCTCTCTCTAATAATAATAAATAAAATATTTTTAAAAGGAAAAATATAATAACATAGCTATTAATGCCCCATTTTAATATGTCATAGCATATAAGGTCTACTCAATCCCTATACAATTTGAAGAATAAATTATTATATGAAAAGGGCTGCAAGTAAACATTTTAAACTTACCTAAAACAAGCCATTGCTTTTTCTCCCTAATTCTATTGGTTAAAATTATAGTACATTATTATTTTCATTTTCATTTTCTTGACATGTAGTGAGATTAAATACAATATTTTAATGCTAAAGTGATTTTACTTGTTTTGAAATATATATTTATCTATCTGTTTTCTTCTTTGGTTAATTTAGTTCTCACGAATTGGGAGGAACTCTTGTTCTAGTATTCATAAGGTTGCATTTTCTTTCTTTATTAGTGATTCATTTATGCTATCTGTTAACATAAAAATATTCCATTTTAACCATTTAAATATGCCAACTTGTAAACAAATTAAACATATCTTTATTTTTTCTCTTTCTTATACTTCATTTAAATTACACATTTATGACTATACATTTTTATTCTTGATTTTTTTAGAAATAACTATATCACAACCATACTTCAATATTCTGAGTACCTCTTTATGAACCTCAGAATAATATTAAGTTTTGAGAGAAGATGAATAATATTTTGAATTATACTACATGGTAAGTTTCTAGAGTATACAAATTGTGTGGACTCATTTGAAAAATAAGCAATATAATTTGCATATCAGGTCAAGATGAATATTTGGAAACTTGATAAATATTACATTTTTTTAAAGGAGGAATCATCCTATCTAAAAGATTATCTTCTGGTAAGGTCAATGCATTTTTCTAAAGTGGGAAACTTATTTAGGTCTGCTCAAATGCCCACATGCATAATTGAATTTCTGGAGTTCCATACCACAAAGCATAAAGGATAAGATTTTAGCCAGGAATATTTTTAGAACAGATGTTGCCAGGTATCTAATTGAACTTTTTCTATCAAATGTATGATTTTTGAATAACTATGCTTCTTTGATGGTCCTGACCAAATGAGTCAGTTGCAAAATGCATCCACAATAAACCTAGTTAGTTGACTAGGTGGCTTATATTATTATTTTTCATTTAAGATTGTATACTACCTTTCAATTGCAGTATTTGTCTTCTTTCCATAGTTGATATCAAAATGCATTTTTTAAAAGATTATTTATTTATTATTTTCAGAGAGAGGGGAAGGAAGAGAAGCAAAGAGAGAGAGAGACATCAGTGTGTGGTTGCCTTTCACCTGCCTCCAGCTATGGACCTGGCTGGATACTTAGCTTGCAACCTGGTTATATGCCCTGGCTGGGAATCAAACCAGGGACATTTGGGTTCATAGGCCTTATCCACTGTGCCACCAGCCAGGGCTCAAGATGCATTTATGGCACTAAAGAAACATATTAAGTGATTTTTCAAACATTTACTAGTTTGGATCAGAGGAACTATAATTTTAATGCAGGAAGATATTTTCATATTTACTATAGCAATAGTATATGGATACTGTTTTTTCTAACAGATTATTAATACATTTATAATATACACTCAATGGAAATGTGGTTCCATGAATATAATGGTATCTTCATATTTACCAGAATAATCTTATTACAAAATTTGAATAAGAATGATCTTTAAAAATTTGCTAAAACAATACATAGAAAGAGGACTAAAGTAGTATTTCATCTCATTGCACTTGGGTAGAAATATGGCACTTTACAACACAATTTCCACTTATTCTGATCTCATAGTACTTTGTAAACTCCAAGCTTTGAAGAATTTTGATAATCTTAGACAAAGAGGAGCTGATATAATTTGGCACATAAATACTATTTTACTGTGATAACATATTGATAGTAGACTGATGAATATCTCATGCTAAGTCTATGAGCTTGGCTAGTGACAATGTAGATGGAGAGCACAGCAAAGACAGAATAGTAATGATGCCTGGAACCAACAGGACCTCTCATATATTTTGGTAGTTTTTCTAACTCAGAATGGGGGCATATTGAGAAAGAAATAGACCCGGAAATTCAGCAAGCTTAATATATATACTAACATATATTAAGTATATATATATATATATATATATATATATATAATATATAAGTATATATGTTATATATAAGTATAAGTGCTGATATTCTGCCAAGACTGTTACCTGTATATTGACTTTAATCCTAACAACAACCATTTGTGATGGGTACTATTATTAATATCCTTTTGCAGACAATTGCCTCAAAGAAATTTACAGATAAAATATGAACCCACATCTTTCTTATTTCAAAACCTATCCTTTTAACTACTACATAAAAATGTATACTTGAGAAGTATATGGATGTTATTGCCAGACTTGTCACTTTTCTTATGTGAAGTTTTTCTTTATACTAAGATTTTATATCAAAACAAGAGTAGGAATTACAAATCTCTGATTACTTTAACTGAGGACAGGAAAAAAGAACGCTTCTAATATTTTTGTGATATATGATTGAGAACAAAGCCTCTCTCTAAAAACTGTTGAACAAGAATGTTTATCATTTATACGTGTAACCAGAAAAAGATGTAATTTTTTTGATAAAAGAATACACAGATGTTCAGAGAAGAAATGCATAAATATATGTTTTTATTTAGAAGTCTGATTATAAGCATGGAGCAAACCACTGACAATATCAGTCTTCTTGTGTATCCACTCACCAGTCATTTGTTTATTTAACAAATGTAAGGCAAGGTTCTGATAAGCAATATGGATGCAAAGATGAAATAAGGCATATTTTCTTAAGAGAAACTTTTATCTAATTATAACAGAATAGGATATTTAAAAATAAATTTAAGAAGAGTTAAAAATAAAATATTACACTGTTGAATAAATAATGAAGTCCCTCTCCACATGAAATATTTGAGGACCCTTTCCTATTAGTATAAGGTGAGATAAAACTTTGACATTCATAGGGAAAAAAGAGTGGAGGCTATTTTTTAAGTATATTTTTATCATTATACTGCTATAGTTGTCCCAATTTCTCTACTTTTTGCTCTCCTTCACCTAACACCCCCTTACCTCCAATAATCCCACCCCCCCCTTAGCTCATGTTCATGGGTCATACATATAAATTCCCTGGTTTCACCCTTTCCTTTATTATTCTTTGCTTCCCCCTGTCTATCTTGCACCCACCAACTATGTTTCCTAATCCCTGCACCAATTTTCCATTTCTCTTCCTTCCCCTTCCCAGTTTATAACTCACCAATTGATTCCCGTACCTATGATTTTGATCTTCTTCTGGTTGTTTGCTTAGTTTGTTTGTTGGTTTGTTTTTAATTTTTTAGGCTCTGTTGTTGATAGTTGTGAGTTTGTTGTCATTTTCATATTCATAGTTTTGATCTTCTTTTTCTTAAATAAGTCCCTTTAACATTTTATATAATAACGGCTCAGTAATGTTGAATTCCTTTAGCTTTACCTTGTCTGGGGAGCACTTTATCTTCTTTTCCATTCTAAATGATAGCTTTGCTGGATAGAGTAAGCTTGGTTGCAGGTGAAAATAAGAATTGAAAAAAAAAAAAAAAAAAAAAAACTGAGAGAGGCTTAGGAATCTCTGGGACAACTTTAAATATGCCAACATCTGAATCATAGGGGTGCCAGAAGGAGAAGAGAAAAAGCAAGAAATTGAAAACTTATGTGAAAAAATAATGAAGGAAAATTTCCCAAATTTGGCAAAGGAAGTAGACATACAATGGGCAAAGGCTGAAATGCTGCAGGGACAATGTTTTGAAAATTGTGGTTCTTTAATTTAAACATAGTTTATACTATCATTGTATTATTCATATTTTAAAATTTGATTTTAAATGCCAGCATAATACATATTGCCATCAATAATGCAAGTAAATAAAAGCTTTTTGTGAAACTCAACAACTATGTCAGATTATAAAATGGTCCTAAAAGCAAAATTTTTGAGTATCATTGTTCTAGTCAATGCTTTTTTTGGTCTTTCCTCAGTTCTGTTTTTTTGTTGGTTTATTTGTTTTTATTTTTTGTTTTATTTTGTTTTAATTGAGTAAGGTACAGAGGTAAAAATTACTTTTTATTTCCTAAAATCCCTGCTGTTCATAATCTGAATTCATGTTCTTTCTTATTTTAAGAAGAACATTAATAAAACTTGGACCAAAAATTATGTATTGGAAGCCCTGCATTGATTGTAGAAAATCAGATTGGTGAGGTTTATGTACAGTACAGGCCAAAGGGACAATGATGTGATTATGATTCTTCTGCTGTGTCTTTTCTGTGAAGTATTATGTGACATTAGAAGAGTTACACTGTGAATTTCTCCTCTGGATAAGATTATCCACCCATTTCCTTTCCACCTTCTTATCTGCTATGAGCTGCTTTCAAATTGTTAGTGATGGGCTGCGTAGTTAATGCATTTGTTCAGAAGAAGAGGAATTATTTTTGACATGCATTACATAAAAAGATTCTAATGCTTTCTTATTTTTTATGTCCCCAGAGTTTGGTGATAGTGACTTATCAGCCTATTTGCTTTTTTATGGTATTTTATTTTCTTTTGGTTTTGCAATTTTTAGATTCATTCCTCTTTTTAAAAATAGCAATTCTCAGTTTCTTCATCTTCTGGTTTAAATTTTAAGGATTTCATTGAGGAAATTACACGTCCCCAGTGAGCTACTTTCAGGGAAAAATGAATTCAGTTAGGTGACCTAAATTTAGGCAAATTCTATTTACTATTTTTCTCACATTATGACCCCTGTGTTGTAAGTCTGAGACAAAAAAAGAGCTATAAAATACATTGGAACAACTAACAGAAAGATGAATAAAATGAGTTTAAAATATGATATTCAATTGATAATATCTAAGAACAAACCCTTACAGATTTATAAGCATATCCTTGACAAGTTACAAAGCTAAAAGTATATGTGAAGTGTTCTTTGTGAACCTGAACCTTAAGCTCTGCTCCTCAGGGCAACAGATCCTGATGGAAAAAGGGAATAGATGTGTCTAGTTAAATAATATTAAAGGATTTTTTTCATGCTATGACTCAAACTTCTAAAGTATATTAGAAATTAACATTTATAAAGATTTTCAAGACATATTCTTTCTACTTTTTATTCATTATCTATCAAAGTTGCTGGTACATAGTAGACCTGAAATATGTGTTTTTTGAATAATATTCGGAATTTCAACATGCAAAAAATATATGCACCCAATATCCATGCTCCTTATTTCTTCTTCAAGAAATCATTGACAGTTCAACACTGATCTGGAAAACATCCCCAGTGTCTTCATTTTCTGCTTCAACTATTTGATGTAAAAATTAAATATGTGCATGATATGGAAATTTAATAGCAATGAACTTTAACTACTATACTCAGACATGTGAGTACTTAAGTATAAAAAAAGGTTAATAGTACACCAGAAGCAAGCAGGAACTCTTTTCTACCTTCCTATTATCGAAGAGTCAGATGACAGCATGTGTCAGAGTGCAGCTCAGGGGAAAATATGTGTCCCAGGTTTACAGAATAAAACATTTAAAGTCCCAGACATACAGCAAATATTGCCTAGATAAAGGAAGGGGTAACGTATTTCCTCTGAAATCTTTTG
This sequence comes from Noctilio leporinus, assembly GCA_004026585.1. Classification (NCBI taxonomy): domain Eukaryota; kingdom Metazoa; phylum Chordata; class Mammalia; order Chiroptera; family Noctilionidae; genus Noctilio; species Noctilio leporinus. Next base: position 732,924 of record PVIW01000083.1, on the reverse strand, counting down.
AAATTCTGCCTTTTAAGTATTTTGTGGCGCTTCGGCCTGTCAAGCTATCAAGTAGACACAACATAGCGGGGGAAAGATGGAAGAGTTTACTTCACACCTGCAACTTGGGACGCTGAGGAAATTTTGAGTAGAGAGTGAACTTCACAGAGTGTAGGGTAAATATTGCTTGCTGGGAAGGTCTCACGTTACTGAGCTCAACTGTAGGCGACTACTGGTGTCACAGTGCAGTGTTACAGACATGATGTGCAATTTTCAAACACCTCATTCAGTATCCCATTCAACAATAAACTGTGAAGGTATAGTTCTATGCTCTGAAACTTCACTTTATAAAATAAGAAAAATAATACTATAGAGTTGCTCTTGCCGGTTGGCCTAGAGCAATTTGTTCAGCTAATAGTGAACAAAAATCTAGCCTGCTTAGCCAGCAAACACCACCTGAGATTAGACTATACCTGGCCATGGTGGACATGGAAGACAGTATCTAAAGAAAGATTAGAACTGCTGAAATGAAAAGCCTAGAATATTCACAAGATCAAAAAACTTTGGTGTAAAACTTTAGGACTGAATTATTTAAAGATAAATTGTAATAAATAAAATTTTAAAATATATAGAATGACTACAATTAATGTCTAGACAAGATACTGTATAATAAGAAATGTATTCTGGCCCTGGCTAGTGGCTCAGTAGGTAGGCACCGGCCTGCAAATCCTGGTTCAATTCCCAGCCAAGGCACATAACCAGGTTGCAAGCCAGATCTCCAGCCAGGTCTGTAGCTGGAGACAGGTAAAAGACAACCATACATTGTAAAAAAAAGAAAAGAAAAGAAAGAAATGTATTCTACTTCAAAATTTTCTCACAATTTGATTTTGGAAATTCTCCTTTTTGAAAGTCTCTGATGCTTTCAAAACTGCTGATCACCATGTATTTTTTTGTGATAGATTTAATTTTCCTCCTCTAGCTTTATTTTGCTTAGCCAATATGATCTCATTTTAAGAGTTCTCAATGTTTATATTGTAACCAATGGTCTTATTTAAGTAAAGTTGGAAGTTTTTTTAACTTTTACCAATGAATACTTGAATGAAAAATCAACCCAATTATAAATCACAAGTTTTTCTTAATGGTGTACCTGTCTGAAAAATGTTTTTGTATTAGTAAATTAAATATTTAGATAAAGTATAATTATCTTAAACTCCATAGTATATTCATTACCATCTAAGATATCCCAATAAACATCAGGTAGCACCTTATATTTTTTAAATATATTTCCCATATATTATATATCAGTTTATAAATTAATTCTTTAAACTTTAGTATGCACTAGTAAATACTAATGGTAATATATACGACTAATTATTATCATTAAAAAGACAGGTATTTTGTGAAATGGCTTTTACTGGACTTAACCTTTATACAGATAGTAAGTATAACACCTGGACAAAGTATAAAAGTCACTGAAGGTACAAAATGAGATAGAGATTGGAGAGAATTAGACTCTTGAAAGAAAAACCTCATTGGATTAGATCTGTGTTTATATAGATTTTTCCCTGAAGGCATAACCACATCTGACGATTGTGGAATAGCTATAATTAAGGAAAAATGTCTCAGACTTATTCAGATTGAGGTGTCAGAAGACAAAGTTTGGAGCTACCAGACTTCTGGGATTTGAAGGAAAAAACAAACTGAAAAAGAAAGGCATAGAGGGAAAGTCCCAAATCATGTACCTGAAATGCCCAGAAACAATACCCGAAACTGGGAGATTTCAAGGACCCCAACAGAAAACCACAGGTTGCTAATAGAACAGGAGGCAGAAAATGGTACATTTTAGAAGTTTGATAAACATACTGAGTTTTCTCTAGAAATCAAATAATGGCCATGCCTGTTTTTCAAACCTAAGGAATTACCCAGACTGAAAACAAAGCAATTGTAGACCTTCTTTAAAAAAAGCATACAACCAAGAATCCAGGATTTCAAATTAATGAGACACTTAAATATTATCTACCTAGAACACACATTTCCCAAGGAAAACAACACAAACTGTTATCTTTAAAAAATCATTCAGATTACAGTAAAAATTAATAAATGTAAGCAGAAAAACCTAGTCCATAGTAAAAAGAAGCAGCAGTGCATAGAAATGTACATTTAGAAACACAGCAGGTAGGTTAATAACTAAGGACTTTAAGGCAAGTAATATAAAATATCCAAAAAATTAAAAGAAAATCTGAACATAATAATCAAACTGATGGATAATTTCAACAGATAAATGAAAACTAAATATTAAATAACTAGTAATTCTAGCATAGGAAGTACAATATCGAATTTTAAAATTCAAAGGTTTCAGAGAATCCTGAAGTTAGCAAACAAAGGGAGAGATAGAAAGACAGAGGCAGAAAGAAGGGAAAGGTAAAGATAGGAAAAGGGAATGTAATGTACAAAACAAACTGAAACAAAATTCAAGCAAATATATATGTAATTAATTGTGTACCCAAAAGGAGAGGAGAAAGAGTGAAAAATAAAATAATAATAATACTGAAAGAAATATTCTGAGTATAAAACATATATCTAAGTTTCTTAGAGAATTCCAAGTTTTGTAAATATGAATAAATGCACACCATTCTTGGCTGGTGTGGCCCAGTGGATAGGTGCTGGCCTGAGAATCCAAAGGTCACTGTTTTGATTCCCCAGCCAGGGCACATAACCAGGTTGCAAGCCAGGTCTCCAGCCAGGTCCTTAGATGGAGGCAGGTGAAAGGCAAACCATACATTGATTTCTCTCTCCTTCTCTGCCTCCCTCCTTTCCCCTATCTCTAAAAATAATAAGCAAAATCTTAACATAAGAAAAGAAATTTATTAAAAATTGCATTTGCACATGTGGGTGGGTATTGACTGCATGAAAATATTCATGCAGAAAATGTAATCAGAATATTCTATGTTTAATTTGGGTGGCAGATGCAGTTTACATAAATTTATCATTTGTGAATTTAATATTTGCAATTTACTCATTTCACTGTATTTAATATTATCTCTATGGGGATTAAAGTCAAAAGAACTAATGTGTGTCAGACACCATCATACACATGAGATAAGATTTCATTTATTATCTGAATGCATATGATGAGATAGATATTTCTTTAATATCCTGGGACTTATTTTAACAGAGGTTAAAAGATTTGTTCAAGGTCACAGACTTATTTAGTGGTGGAATCAATATTTAAACACAGTTAAAAGATCCTATATGACAAAAGCATTATAATCTGTTATAAAATTTTGTCACTAATTTTTGTTATGCTTTTCTATTTTTGTTTTCCTCATGAATGATCATTTTGCTTTAAATCACCTAGCTGCTATAAAGGTTTGAATCTTCAGCAAGGTTATTGCCAAGATCTTTTCCCAGTGATCATTCATGCGTTGAGCATTCCAAGAATTACAAACAAGTTCTACCAACACTATGCCAATTGAACAGAAATTGATCATAGGAGCAAGATAAGTCATGCACACACAATATGTACATTCCATCATCATCACCAGTATGTTAATAAAAATATATTTATATATATATATTTTTTTCAAGTATCACTTGAATACCACTTAGTTTTCTTTCTTCTTCTTTTTTCTATTTCTATTTTTTACATTGATAAAAAATCACTTTTTTCAAACAGTAAAGAGTTTTTACATGTGTTTCATAATTACAATGTCAACTGAATGACTTGGGATTTAAAACAGGAGTCTTTGCCTTGTTTGAGATTCACCTTCTCTTGAAAGAAAACTAAAAGTAAACTCATGTCATCAAGACTTCTTTTTAAATACCACCTCTCACAGCTCTCACATAGGATACTTTCTGCAATCCTGAGTAGTAGAGAATAGAAAGTCCTCAATTTAACCAATTAAAATATGCAACACCTGCAAACCCAAAGGTCTCTGATTCAATTCCCAGCCAGGGCACATAACCAGGTTGCAAGCCAGGTCTCCAGCCAGGTCCTTAGCTGGAGGCAGGTGAAAGGCAACCATACATTGATGTCTCTCTCCCTCTCTGCCTCTCTCCCTTTCTCTCTCTCTAAAAATAATAAATAAAATATTTTTTAAAAGTCTATACTATGTCTATAGAAGTCTTACATTTTAAATCAATGGGTATTATATTTGCTTGCATTTATCAGGGCTTTATATATAGCTCATCATATAATATTTTAATTTATATTTTTAAATTTATTGCATTATTTTGGGCATCTAATCCTAATTTAATATTTAATCATTCATTTGCTTATTCATTCACTCTCAAATAATGCTATTATTTTTATTTTGCTTTAAGGGGAATAAAAGCAGCCAGAGATCTCCCTTTACGTACCAAGCACCAAATCACTCAATGAATCTATTTTAGTACCCGTATACTTTATCTATGCCCCTGATGCAATCATCAGTTGCCTCCATGTATGATTTACATTCTAAGGACAAATTCAAGTACATTACAAACAAATTCAATTACATTACTTCTACAAGTTTGAACTTTCTGCTTTATTACTGTCTTTGCTTCACATCTGAACCAAAGCTTAAGGATAAATTATGTTTTAATACCTCTCATCTTCAAATCCACCATCAGACTCTCCTTTGATCTTATATTCTTCTTCAGAGAACAGCCTTTTCTTTTCTGCCTCACAGTCATGGGTTGAAATGTTTGCTTCCCCAAAAATTAATATGGTGAAATCTAAGTCCCAGGGAGATGGTATTTAGGATTTGATTAAGTCATCGGGTTCTCATGATGGTATCCTTCTAAAAAGAGGCTAGAATCTTTTTTACCTCTTTCTGCCATATGATATAACAAAAATTCAGCAACCTGCAACTAGGAAAACAACTTTTACCAGAACCTGGCCATGCTGGTACCCTGATCTCAAACTTCCAGCTTCCAAAACTGTGGGAAATAAATTTCTCTTGTTTCTAACCCCCTAAGTCCAGGGTTCTTTGTTATAGTAGCTACCACTGACCAAGACACTCTTCTCACAATAAAACCTCAAGGGAGTTTGTCAATACTTCTTGTTTCTTCTTCCTTTCCTTCAATTTTCTCTTGCATTCTCTCCAGTCATCACTTGCCACAACCACTCTTCTGCTAGCATCATTGTTGTTAAAGTCACTCACCTGTGACATACTCTGTATTAAGACCCACAGTAAATCCTCAATGTTCCTTTTACCAAGGCTAACAATACCACTTGATAAGTTTATCACTTCCTCTTTCTTAAAGTATTGCCTTGTCTTCTTGAATACTATGTGTTTTATGTTTTGTTTTGGTTTGGTTTGGTTCTCTTCCTTCACTTTTTCTCTTCTCTGTTGTTCTCACTTATGTCTACAATGAGTAGAATTGTGACTGCAATGCTGTAGGCATTCGCTAAACTTTCTTGATGAACAAATAAATTAGTGGTATTTTAAAAAATACTCTTGCTCTTCAACTAATAATAACCATATAGAGCAAAGCTAAATAGAAACATTAAAAAATAAGTGTTAATCATTTGTCTCTTCTAAAAAAAATAACACGAAGAGAAAAGGTTCCTATAAAAATCATGAATACTGCTTAATAACAGTTGTCATGTAATTTGTTTGTATGTTAAGTGACAAAATTTTCTGAAGTTTAATTTTAGTATTTTCACTTTAACTGGTGTATAATAAACAATGCTTAGCATTGGTTTATAATGTCAATTTACTGTATTTATCTATACTGTGTCCATAAGTATCACAATATACATTTTTCTCCACATACAAGATTTCTATCAAAATCACATGCTTGCCAAAAGCCTTTTCAAATTGAATGGTGAGGATAGATAGCTACATAGGAAATTTCTGTCTTAGGATCACTAAAAAACAATTTTTTTCTTTAAGAAATGATAACATAAACAAAAATAACATGCTGCTAATTGTATAAGAATTATTTGTTAGTTTCTTGAAGACGAGCCCTAGAGGCACAGCAGGGTTTCTATAAAATGAGAACAAGTAGAGCAGGAAAATGTGAAATTTAGTACACAATTTGGTATGCACACATTTTTTTCCTTAGGTTAAAAATAGTTTATTATAACAAAGGAAACTGCCATCTAAGAAGTCATGAGGTTAAAAAAGATATGGCATTATTTTATTTTTCTAGAGAAGACACACTTGAAATATGTTCAAGTAGCATAAATATGTGATTCAAGGCCAGCTCACCATTTTACCTAGCAAACGGCATCTTCTTTAGGCAAAAATCAAACAAACAAAAAACAGAGACAGATTTAATTTGTGAAATAGTTGAGAATAAAAGCAATGCACAATTTTAAAGGATCTATAATTGTAATTCCCAAGCATCTTTCCTTCCTCAACTAATTGGGTAATGACATTGCTAGAATTAATCCAAGGTCATCAGCTTGCACACAGTACAGATGGTTTCTCCACTTTACGGGTATACAGGGGATTCAAGAATACTGTTGCCTGCTGCTTTTCAAACTAATTTTTATTCTCAAAAATCCACATTTCCACTGCAGCTGAACAGCTAAGCCATATGTTGCTTGGTGAATACTTTAAAATATCTGGTGCATGTAATTATTACACTAAAACTAGAATGCATTAGTACTTTTCAAGTTTGTTGTAAGGAAAGGACACTTGCAGTACTATGCTTTTGTGTTTTTATTTATTTTTTTCTTCTCTAAGTACAAAGCTTTAATTTAAATTACAGTTCCATATCCATGACTGGTGGCTTAGTGGATAGGTGCTGGACTGAGGACCCAAAGGTCTTGGGTTCGATTCCCAGTCAGGGCACATAGCCGGGTCTCCAGCCAGGTCCCCAGCTGGAGGCAGGTGAAAGGCAACCATACATTGATGTTTCTTCTCCCTTTCTTCCTCCTCCCCTGCCCTTCTCTCTAAAAATAATGAATAAAATCTTTTTTAAATAATAAAAATAAATAAATTATGATCCCAGTGAGAATTTTAACCTAACATATATTGCTTGGCTGATCTGTCTCCTCATATACAATATATGTCAGCACAGTTCAGAGCTCGCCTAATGCTATTTGAGATGCAATGTTAATTTATTTAGCTGCTGAAAAGTTTGTCTGTAAAATATCTTCCCCACTCCTATTGTGGTAGCCATGAATAGTAGAAATGAAGTATTTCTGTGCTTCTGTTAGAATTCTGACATGTCATTGGCATGTTTGCCTATTTGGGGTATTGAGAAGTCTTTTTATGTAGTTTGATGAGATACATGTCTTTACTAAAAATAATAATAGCCATAATATTTATTTGTTAACATTTAACCATCATCAAAGTGCTTGCATATGAAATATCTTTATGCAAAACTAATCTAGGATACCAGAAGCAGATATATCATTTTGAATACTAAAAAACACAAACTCAGAGATTTTAAATGATTTACTCAATGTCTTGTAATCAATAAGTCACAAAACAAGGTTAGGATTTGTTTCTTTGGTCTTCTTAGAGCCTAGTCTGCCCCAGGGGCAAGGGTGGTATCCTTTTTCATTTTCCTCTTACTCCATTCATAGGTTATTAGCTAGCATGTGACAGCAGATAGGGAAGATAAACCTGTATTAGTCAGAGTTCTTCAGAAAAACAGCTAATAAATTTAATCTATATCTACTTATCTATATTTATATAACTACATATTTATATATTTATACATATATATATACATAGATATATATATATGAGTACATACAGATATCTACATATCTGCATATCTGTATCTATATATCTGTATCTATATAGATATGTAGATCTATATTTATATATCACTATCATATATATATAGCCTATATTAAGCCAATGTCAATATAATTAAAACAGTTTGCATGGCCAACACTTTCAGGATATATACATATTTAGAGAGAGAGAGAGTGAAAGGTTATAAGGAATTGGCTCTCAAGCAATTAGGGATGCAGGTAAGTCCCAAGATACACAGGAGGACTCAACAAGCTGGAGATTCAGAGAGTCTAGCTTATTTCCAGTCTGAACCAAAGTCCTGAGGACCAAAATAGGTGATTGTATTGTCGCTGATCAAAGACCTCAAGCTTGAGACCCAGGAAGAGTTACTGTTTCACTTGGATTCCGAATGCAGGAAAAACAGCCAATGTTGTATAGTTCTAAGGCAGAGAGGCAGAAGAAATTCTTTTGCAGGGGACAGGTCAGCCTTTTGTTCTATTTAGGACTTCAACTGATTGGATGAGTAAAACAACAAGCTGTTTTACTCATTCTGCTGTATTGTGTTAATTTCATCCAAAAACATCCTTACTGAAATACCCAGAATGATGCTTGACCAAATATCTGGGCTCCTTATGGCCCAGTCATGTTGACACATATAATTAACCATCATGAAAGCACACTAGGCTTTTGTAATATTTATATTCTCTCCATACCACTTTCCTAACTTATATAAACTTTAGAACTGATCTCCCTAAATCATTTTTCAACTAAATACAGTGTATCCTTATGTAAAGACAAACTACATATATATGTGGAAAAGTCATTAATATAATTTTTTTAAAAACACAAAACCTAGAAACCTAAATGTTCATATCACTTTGTAATATTGGATTGGTCAAAAACTTTGTTCATTTTTTTTTTTTTTTTTGTACTAAGTTCTAGAAGCACTTAGTTGTCTTGACTTCATTAGAAACAATTTTGTTAGATTGTATTTTGACAGCTGTCATATCAACGTGCATTTAAAAAAAAGGCTTATCAAAATTGGTGAACTTTTGTGTAGCCATCTTGATATTAAAGATAGAAGAAAATAACATTTTCAGCATATTATGTTTTAAGAAAGGTAAAAATACAACTGAAACACAAAGAAAAAAGATTTGTGTAGCATATGGAGAGGGTGCTGTGACTGCCTGAACATATCAAAAAATGGTTTGCATATTTTTGTGCTGGAGATTTCTCACTGAATGATGCTCCACAGTTGGGTAGACTAGTTGAAGTTGATAGCAGTCAAATCAAGATATTAATTGAAAATAATTAGCATTATGCCATGTGGGAGAGAACTGACATACTCGCAGTATCCAAATCAAGCACTGAAAATCATTTGCTCCAGCGTGGTTATGTTAATTGCTTTGATGTTTGGGTTCCACCTAAAGGGGAAAAAAATTGTGCCCCTATTTCCACTTGCAAGTCATGGGCCAAACTAAACGAACCACCAGCAAATGCACCAAGGGGAGGTCTTTATCAAAAGAAGGTGATGTTCTGTACATAGCGGAAATTGAAGGAAGTCCTTCATAATGCATCTGTCAGAAAACCAAATGATTAGTTTCAAAAAGGACTGCTCGCTATTAGACCAACTAAAAGGGGCACTCAACTAAAAGTACCAGGAATTATTTGACAGAAAACACATCGTCTTCCAGCAGGATAATGCAAGACCTCATGTTTTTTTGATGACCAGGCAAAAACTGTTACAGCTTGGCTAGAAAGTTCTAGTTCATCTCCTGTACTCACCAGACATTGAACCTTTGGATTTTCATTTATTTTGGTCTTGGCAAAATTCCCTTAATGGAAAACATTTCAATTCCCTGGAAGGCTGCAAATGGTACCTGAAACAGTTCTTTGCTCAAAAAGAAAAAAAGTTTGGGGAATATAGATTATGAAATTGCCTGAAAGATGATAGAAAGTAGTGGAACAAAAGAGTGAATACATTGTTTGATAAAGTTATTGGTGAATATGAAAAATGTGTCTTTTATTTTTACTGAAAACTGAACTAACTTTCTGGACAATTCACTTTATTAGAAAAGTACTACCCAAATTAACTGTTCTTCTGTGAATGGGGATGCATCACAGAACCTGAGTGTGGAGATAAAGTGTGACCTGACCTGGATTCTGGGAAATAGTTTATAATCAGTTAAGTGGACCAGGAAAACTATCCAAGAGAACAAAAAGTCTGGGACAGACCTCCTGTGTCAAGATTTTAAGACAAATAGCTTGAGGGAATGATGGTATCTCTGGTAGACATTGAAAGCCAGAGACTGAGGCTTTAGTAGTCCTCTGTAGAGAATGTATGAGAACAAATAAAAACCAATGAAAAAATAAAAGGAAAAGGGATCATCAGGATGAGAAGATCACTGTTGAAAAAATTTTACCTGAGAGATAGAGAACATGTCAAAAAGAGGAAATATTCAAAAGAAAACAAAAATGAAGGCCTCTGCACACATGTAGAAGACTAACTAGTTGGGGTTCAAAAAGGGACATACTTGGCAGAAGTGTTGGTCACCCTTTTACTAAATGAACATTCCATACACTAATCAACTGCAGAAGGAAACATTGTCACTGAATCCTAATTGCTAACTTTCACTCCTTAATCTCTCTGCGGAAATAGGAATTAGCTATGGAGTGTTTATGTAGATGACAGTCATCTTGTTTGCCACCAACTTATTTGCATGGAAAAGCAAAATCAGTCGACCCCTGTCAAAATAATTAGCTAAGTATGAGATAACGTCCTTTAGATTTTCAAATGTTCCAAGCATTAAGTATTTTTTAATCTGGAGCCAAATAACACATTTTTACAGAAATAGTAAACTCTGTAAATAATCCTACATTTTTATCATGTTACTTTTTTAAAATATTTTTTTCTTATCTACCTTATAAAGTATCTAATTTAGTAAAAGTAAAACATTAGCAGCTGGTAATCAATGAGATAATGAGAAACGGAATTTCTTGTCACCGTTCTCATCCCTCTTGTTCTATGCTCCTTCTACATTAGGCATTATGAAATTGAAATAAAATCCATTTCAATTAAAAAGAGCTCTGTTCTCTTACTGTAGGGCTTGATAAACAGCATTACTGCATTTAGGTCAATCATAATTGAATCACCATGTATCTATCATCTAACACAAGGTTCAGAAGGATGTAACTAGATGCAAGCACACCCCTAGGCATAACAGTGAACGATGGGTCCAGACATTGACAGCAGCCCTTGGTTGTCAACTGCTGCTTTCATGGCAGAGGAAGACACTAACATTGAAAAGGCAATTAGAAAACAAGAAAGTAAAGAAACAACTAAATGACAATTAGAAGAAAGAGTGTCCATGCAGGAGAGTCAGAGAAAATAGGGGAGAAAGAAGGCCTGAGGGTTAAATAGGGAAGAATTTTGATGAGGGATGTGGTCAGTGGCATCCCATGCTCAGTCCAGTAATAAAGATGAGGTCTGAGAATGGAATTTAATCAGAGCATTTCAGAAGTGATTTTTCACATTGACCTTTACCATACAATATTCTTAAATGGCCACATGCATCTGCATCCCATAGATATCTCCACTTCCAGAAGTTCAAAGTCCATCATTCTGGAATATGCCCGAGACATTCTGGGAATATACCTGACAGAGCCTGGAATTGATCCTGATGAACAGTTATTTCTCTATTCTCTGGTTCTGTTTCTTTTATCAGAACTTTATTTATGGTTGTCTCCATATCTTTAGCAGTTGGGGATAACATAAGGAATATTAAACTCAATAGTTTGATAAGAAGTCCCAGTTTCCAATTTGACAATAAATAAATGTGTTTCCTGGACAAAGTCCCTTAAACCTCAAGCCTGAGTCTAATCACCTGTAAGATTGGATCAGATAGCCTCTCCAACATTAATCAACGTGTAATCTGCTAAAAATAACCACAGTAAACAGATTCTTGGTGAACACATTAGTTTACCCATTCTAATCAAGTACAAATATTAGAAAAATTAAAAAGTAACTACAGATTACAAAGATTATACTCTTAAAAATGTGATGCAACCATAACACAATAACTGCAGTCATATTTCAAATTGTAACACACTTTGGACACAGCTGGAAAGTATAGGACAAAATATACTGCAATAGAAAAAATAATTTTCAAAACAACATTCTGAGTGATGGGGCATGTCTATATTCTTTTTTATTATTTTTTTAAGATTTTATTTATTATTTTTTGAGAGAGGGGAAGGAAGAGAGGGAGAAAGACATCAATGTATGGTTGCCTTTCACCTGACTCCAGCTATGGACCTGGCTGGAGACCTGGCTTACAACCTGGTTATGTGCCCTGGCTGGGAATTGAACCAGCGACCTTAGGGTTCACAGACCAGCGCCTTTCCACTGAGCCACCAGCCAGGGTGCATTCCTATATTCTGAAGATTGGATTCTCACATATTTTCATATATTATAGATTTTTCCAACATACGAGATCGCTCTGCGCATTAATTTGGAATTTTGCTTTTCATGTACATTTATGCTGTTGCTTCATCACTATGGAATCTGGTGCCTTTGAGGTGCCAAGTGGAAATAGTCAAGAAGCCAGAGGCCGCTGCTACCCTGCACTGTCACCACAGCTGTTACTCAAACACTGGAGGTAGCGGAATAGGCAACCCAAGCTCAGTGTGTGAATTCTCATATCTGACTAAGCGCCCACCATAGCCACAGCCTCAACCTGGACACAGGGGAATGAGTGCAGGGGTGCTGGTGACAGACATCGGCACTCTTGCAAACTTTGTTTCAAATAACCAAATACCATGAAAAGAAGGTTCTTCTGTGTTATCAACAAGTACATTTTACTAGTTGAGCCTAATTTATATGCAGATAAAAGTCTGGATATAAATTAGCTTTTAATTATTTCCCAAAGAAGGAGAGCAGAATGAAACTAGAGAACATAAAGAATGTTCCATAATAGATTTCTGAATTTTCCTCTACAAATGAGTAAAAAGACCAACAGTTCTCTGTAAAGAATTGGGCAACCTCATAGATTCAGTGGGTGTCTAAGTAGTCGATGTGGCTTTCAAGTAACTAATCATAAAAGAGGTTGATGTAAACTAAAGCAGGATACATTTATTAGTTAAATGTTCAAACTCTCCTGTAAGACAATTGGACTGAAATCTTAGCTCCACTACATAGTTGACTATGGGGCTGCGTGCAAGTTACTTAAACTCTTCGTTCCTCAGAAAATTTCCTATACGTGAAGTCAGTGTGATAACATTAACTGCCTCATGTTATTGAATGGATTATATCAAGGCATCTGTGGGATGCAACTCAGTGATTGGCACTTGGTAATGAACAATGCTAATATCAATGATAATTGTGTCAAACTGATTGTATTGATCAAATCTATCCAGGCCATTCTGAAAGAATTTTGGCATTCACTTATCCACACATATTCAATTTGTCTATAGGTAATTAGTTAAATATTATGTATTATAGGAGGCTTGTCCAGAAAGCATCAAGTACACAAATGGTTATAATTATATGAACATTAGCTTGTTACTTTCTGGACAGATCTCGTACATGCAAAAATGATATGTATTGTACATGTGTGTATTTTTTCTCATAATATTTATGGCTATAATGTGACCATGTCTTATAACCTAAAATTAGCTATTTTATTATATAATAAGATCTTCTTTGTGAGGAAAAGATCATCATCCAAAAAGATGACTTAAGAGAAATTTTTGACAAATTGTTAAAGTCTATGATACTTCCATTGTCATTTATAACTGCATTCTGTAGAACTTTATTTGAATTTATAATAAGAAATTCATCCTCTTTATTGACTTCTAGACTGCCCGAAGAGGGGCATTATTCCCCAAATTCCAGCTCCCTAATACGGTTATCAGTTAATAACAAGTTCCCAAGATGGTGATAAGTACATAGTGAATTTTAAGTAGGCATCAGTTTCATTTCATTTACACAGTCCCACAAGGGTTTGGACAATGTTGTTTTCATTTTAGAATTGACAACAATCAGTGAAGAATGTGATACGATAGGAGGAAAATGATTTAGAAATTAAGTTCTTTTCTTTGTAATTTTTTTTCATTGTCATATATTTCTCTTATACCCATGGTCTCCCTTGCCCCCCACGCCCCCACACGCTGTTATCCTTGTCCATTAGTCCTTTTTCCTTCTTTTCTCGTCCCTCCATTAGGTTCTTATGGAAGATTTCAAAATAGCCACAAATTCTTTCTTCACTTGTGTTCAGATGCCTCATCTCCGATTAAGAGATAAAGAAAGGTTTTCATTTGGGCCTGGCCATATAACTTGTTTTACTCAATGAGACATTAGAAAACATAATATAGTCTTAAAAATAGTTTCTGTGAAAAACCCTCCACCATATGAACCAGCTTCCTTAATAATGTCACACAATATGAAGAAAAGTCATGAGCCTTCCCTGACTCTGAACCTGTCCCAAATATGTGAGTGAAGCCTCCTAGACTATCAGCCTCTTTCTAGGCAAATTTATTTTGACTGGAAGAACAGTCCAGACAACCCACAGAATTACAGGCAAAAAATGTATTGCTTTTAGGCTTTGGTGTCTGTTTTCTGAGCAGGAAAAAAAATAACTGAAATAAATAATACTATATATCTATCATTTAATAAAGCTGTTTAAACTTGGACAAATTATCTTATTGAAACAGAATTACCTTACTAGGAACGTTGAGATACTAACTTCTGTTTATTTATAGCTGTGAGAAGAATGAAAAGAGATTAACATGTTTAAAACTCTTAGCACAGTGTTTGGTCCATTTTAGGGACTTAGTCATATGCTTTGCTTTTCCTTTCCTCTTCCCTGACAGTTTCTTTTAGAGTAAGTTTCACTCCTCGTGTATGTGTGTGCAAATGTGCCCAGCACAGAGCACCAAGCCTAAAGCAGCAGTGGGACCTACGAACACAGCCTGTCCCCTGCTTCTCCGGCTGTGTATACTCAGGTTTAGCTTTTCTTCACCCACAGGGAGGTGTGCCACTATCTAACTCACACAGGTGTAATTGGACAGCTCACTGTAGCCAAGATCATATGTTAACAAATTTCTGTGGAATTGCATTCAAGTAAATTATTCAGTAACAGAAGGATGAGTTTTAGAAAATAAAACAGCAAAAATTATCTTGGCTGAGTCCAGAGTCTAAAAGAATGAGGAATCCAAAACACATCATCACCTTTCCTTGATCTTCAGAGATTTTCACATGTATTTCATTTCAGTTCTTACATACTTGGCTATACTGTGGAAATTACCATCGCTTGTTTATTTTCTGGCCTCAGAGAGCATAAAATGTAATACATTGTACTTTGATTATAACTGTAACCCTCTATTGTCTGACTTCCTTAATTATGCTACATTTAGACTTTACTTATTTTGATTCCTCCATTTTCTCCAATCTTACAACATTCACTTCTCTACCTAGTCTGGATCCTGTTGTAAATTACTTAAAGTGCTTGCTCTTAAATACTGTCAATTCCCTTGTATTCTTTCCATTCACATTATCTGCATAATAAAAATGCTCTAATGCTAGATGAAGACCAAGCCTCTTTTCTTGACTCCTGTTCTTTGTTGCCAAGCTATATTAGAAAGAAAAAAAAAAAAGGCATGAAAATGTAGATGTTTACATATTAATATCCCTCAGTCAAAGCTGGACTTTAAACACTGCTTGGAAATCCTTGGCTGTTTTCCTCTGCCTTTCTTCCAAGTAATCATTCCAAATCTTCATCACACTTTTCAATCCCCTAACTCATTCCCACTCATCCGTTTATTCACACTTTCATCCCAACATTTGCATTAACTTTTTCCCATGAAATATATATTGTGATGAGGCCTAGAGAGAAAAGAGTGATGGAATTATGAGTGATCTCTGCTCTCAAAAAGGTTATATTCTAGTCAAAGAAAAATAACATAAATGAGTAAATAATATTATAGTTTTTGCTTTACTAGAATAAATAAATAGAAGCGATGCTCAGAGATTTGTATGGTAAAAGGACAAAGTCCTTGAACTTGGAATACAGAAATTCACTGTATTCCAAGCATGGTGAAATTTAGATGTAGAATTTAGATGTAAAGGAGGGGTAAAAATTGTAAATAATCTGTTAACACAATATATCTATTTCCATGGTATAGGAAATAGAGTAATTCATTCATGGATCATGTGAAAGAAGAGAAAGACAGAAAGACTGAAAGAGGAGGAAGAGAAGTAAGGGAAAGAAAAGAAACAAAAAAATAATTCAGAAAGCACTCTAGCAAGTTAGAGCAATAAAAGGTCTTATGCTGATGAGATAGCATACAAACTTTGCAGAAGGGCAGAGGAAATAGGCTTTGAATACACACAAAATGTACTATGTCCAAATTCTACTGTGCCAGTGAGTCACTGTACCTCTGGGATCAGAAATCTTTCTTGAACTCTGGATGCTGATTCTCTATCACCATGACTCCTAAAAGCTCCTGCTACCATCCTCTGCTAAACAGCAGGCCCCATGTGGTACTTGTTTGCTCCTGTTAATCTCTTATAAAGTTCATTGTAGACATGCTTGCTTAATTTCAAAGATGCTGGTTTACAAGTCTGTGTCTTTTCTGCTGAGGAACCCAGAAAAGTGAATACCTGGCTTTGACCTTGGATTTAAGGAACTTAACTAGTGAGAAATTTCCCAAACATAGGAAATATGGTTCCCAGTTAGATACCATAATATGCTATAAAACTTACAACCCAAATGTAATCAGAAACATACAATGAAAGTTTACTTCTCTTGCTCGTGTTACATATATAGATTGTGGGTTTTCTGAGTCTCAGCTCCATATCTTCTTATTCTGGGACCCAGGTTGAAGAAGGAACACCTATACAAGCCATGTCTGTCTCGTGGTAGAAACCCAATC
This sequence comes from Noctilio leporinus, assembly GCA_004026585.1. NCBI lineage: Eukaryota > Metazoa > Chordata > Mammalia > Chiroptera > Noctilionidae > Noctilio > Noctilio leporinus. Next base: position 716,332 of record PVIW01000083.1, on the reverse strand, counting down.
AAGAGGCTGAGCAATCCCGTGGAGTCATATTTAATGTTTTAGTTTGCTCAACATCATGACTATTCTCATATTCTTTTTCCAAATAAATCTCATGACAAGTTTTAATTTAAATGGAAAGAGGAGGTAGACTTCTTCAATGATATGAGGAGGTAGAGGTAAGGAGGGGTAAAAATTGTAAATAATCTGTTAACACAATATACCTTCCTAGTCACAAATATTTATTTTCCTTTCTTCTGCACAGAAAATAAGTCTCAAAGAAGACCATCTGTCTTTCCCAATCATACAACAGACTATAAATCCATGATTGTGTGACCATTCCGATTTATACCTAGATGATGGCACTTCTCTGGCTCACACATCAATCATTAAATGGTGAAATATCTACTAAACAACATTACTGTTTGAAAGAGAATAATCAGAGACACATAGCAATCAATCATTGGTCCATAGAGATCTGAGTTCAGCTAGAGACACATTACAGATCTCTTTTCTTGGTATTCAAGTATGTTGCTCAGTCTCTGGCTTTCTCCACTGGGAGAAACTCAATTCGTTGTTCTACATAAGTTTAAATGTCGCCTTCTGGGAAAAGTTGCCTTTGGGTGAGTCTACTTGTCAACACACGATAAAAGTTTTCTTAGTCTTTTCTTCCCCGTGAAAATTGGAAGCCAAAAGTTCATTTAATGTCTTGTATAATCACAGACTCTTTTATACTAACACTGATGCTAAAAGTACAAACCTCTCAAAAATGTGGATGGATTTTTTTTGCATATTTGATATTAGTCAGTTCAATATTCTAATAGGCATCATCACTAATTTTTGAGACATGCTTATCTAACCTTAATCACAGATATTTTTAGTATAACTAGCTTTCCTTGGATTATACCCTTAGCTTATTTTTTCCTAAGCTACTTTATGCACCCTAAAGAGGTTTATTAGAGAACATGCAATAACAAATAAAATGCATGAAATAATCTATTCAGAGGTTTTAAACAAAAAACTAAATGGTGGTTTCAACTTATGCTTTCCCTTGACTATGTGACTTAATTGCTATGTCATGATTTGGTCTTTGACTTAAGGATGCATCTCAATGAGGTTTTCAAAACATTTCTCAAGGTTAGGTTTACTGCTTAGAAAAGAGAACTCATTATGTTTTCCAATCCTGCAAGTCTCAGATACTCAAACCCCTAATAACCTTTTTTATTCTTTTTTAACTGGTTCATTAACTTTTATCCATTATAGCCATCTTATATTAGTTTCAGGTATACAACATAGTGCTTACATATTTACATAACTTGCAAAGTGGCCACCCCAATGTCTAGTATCCATCTGACACCATACATAGTTATTACAGTATCACAAGGATGTGGTTATATAACTGGCCATTTGCACTGCTTATCCCTTACCTTTTTTCATCCATTTTTTTGTTTCATTCTTTCTAGAAAACAGTCAGAGATTTTTTCCTGAGTTCATCTCTTGTTTGTAGAATTGTATCAAAGGAAGCTTAATATCTAACCCTTATAGTTACAGTTTACTTCCAAACTTTATTAGTCAAAGCCACAACTTCATTAGACACATTATCTGACTTTTGAATTTTCACAGTTGATGGTTTTACTATTTTTTATCACTGCATATTATGGTTCATAATTTTTCCAGCTTTAAATAGCAAGGTTTGGGGTTTTCTTTTCTTCTTTCAACTGGTCCCAAATCCAATGTTAAGTATTTAAATATTTTGTTCTAGGAGCAGAACACCTCTAAGTGTCAATTTTCCAATTAGTCAGCTTTCAATAGTCTATGTTGTGTATAGTGACACCAAAACATCAGTGGCTAACAACAGCACAGGTTTATTTTTCATTCCTTTTTCATGGATTCTATGTGAGAACTGTGCCTCTGCTGTAGTCTGTGGGGGCAGGTTTATGTCTTCTACATTTGTCCTTTAATTCTATAGGCCAAGGTAAAGAGACAGCTAGAACATGACCTTTCTCATAGCAGAGAGAAAGAGCAAGAAAAGCTAAGCCAAATCCTGTCACTGTATTTAAATAGTTTCTGCTCAGATTTGGCATATGGCAGATCACATTAAGTTGACTAATGTAAGGTACTTGGCCAATAGGATAAAAAATTATAATGATCCATTGCAAGGTTAGCAATGAGATAGAAAGAAAAGACAAATATTTGTGAACAATAATGTAACTTATCATAAAAGGAATATAAACATAAGTCTCAGAACCAAGTCCTTAGGGACTATAACAATTAGAGTTTTAATTTTTAAAAAGGAGGCAAAAAGAGATAGAGAGAGAGAAAAGAAACTAACCAGTGAGAAACAAAAACTACTAAGAGATTGAGTAAAGTGAAACCTGAAAGATATCCATGGATAGAGACAATATGATGGTCATTGGTGAACAAGGTCTAAAAAAAATTTCAATAGGGTCGAGGAGGAGTACCTCCTCCACATGGTCAGTAATCTGCATTGAAGAACGAATAGGAGAATTTTTTTTAAGAATTTTTTAAAATTTCATTATTTCTAGAAAGAGGCGAAGGGAGAGAGGCAGAGAAGGAAACAGACATCGATGTATGGTTGCCTTTCACCTGACTCCAGCCACAGATCTGACTGGAGACCTGGTTTGCAACCTGGTTATGTGCCCTGTCTGGGGAATCGAACCTGTGGCCTTTGGGTTTGCAGGCCCACGCCTTACCCACTGTGCTACCAGCCAGGGCCGAATAGGAGATTTTAAAGTATGAGAAAATTGATAAATTACACTTCTCTCTTCCTTACCAATTACAGAATTAACTGATATATCTGTATCTATATCTAGATAGATAGATAGATAGATAGATAGATAGATAGATAATTAGATATATGCAAAGGAATAAAATATTGGGTTGGCCAAGAAAGTCCAGATAGTATTTTCCTTAAAATAAAAAACACATTTTTATTTTCACCAATGACTTTATTGATTTGGATATTTTGACTATGTCAGCTCCCTTCCATGTTGTATAACTTTAATTGTTTTAAATTAATGACTAAATTTGATCACTATCTCCAACAGGTATACCCAACTGTGGAGCATTGTTTAGTGAAAAATACCTAGCACAAAACTTCGCAAACCACTTTTGACATGTTCAATCAGTCACAACACCTTCTTCATACACTGCACATTTATTTTGCTTTTCAGTCACATTTTTACTTTTCTTGAAATAATAAAGCACAACATGCCAAAAATGTTGCATATTTCTTCCATCTTCAATATTAAAATGGTTACACAGAAATTCACCAATTTTGATTTTTTAATGCATACTGATATAATATCTGTCACAATGCAATCTAATAAAATTATTTTGAATGAAATTCAAGACAATTAAACATTACTAGAGCCATCTTACAAACAAACAAACAAACAAACACACTGATCAACCCAATATAGTGAGATCAAAATGGCACATCTATAACTAGTAAATCTGAAGTAGATACTACAGCTACACCTGTGGCCAATAAACACTTTCTTATATTTTCCTTCTCTTACAGAGCACAGGATACTTCAAGATAGATTGGATCTATGAAGCAGACTCCATTTATTCATCCATGTGCAAGGAAAAAAATGGCTGTCTCAGTCACTTCAATCCTTTCCAGTGAGTACATGGACTAAATTGACTTTCAGGAGTCTTTTAAAAAATGAATCCTGGTCATCAGCCTCAGCATATTTTCTACATAGAGAGCATGAACAATAGAAGAAGGCACCAATTGTCCAGGTAGCTCTAGGGGAAACTGTTAACTGTTCCCCACTATCACATTTCCCTTCATAACTTTAGAACTGTACCACTTCCCTAGTGAATTTTAACAAGGCAAATGGATGACTAACGTTAGGCCAAATTTTCCAACCTTTCTTGCTTCTGGTATGGTCCAGATTAAGTGATATGAAAAAATTCCAGGTCATAACCTTAAAAAGAAAATATATCATCATCTACCTTTTTTTTCTGTCTGGTTTCTGAGAGACAGCTACAAATAGTCCATCAGAGATGGTAACTACATATCCAGGACAACAAAGCGTCCTAGCAGCCTGGATCTCTGCATCACATCTTGAATCTGTTACCTAAACACCCTGATCCTTAATATTCCTCTGGATTCTTAGGTGAAAGACAAATTAAGTTTTCTTTTATTTGACTGACTGTATTTGTAGGGCCTAATTATTACTGCTATTTTTTTGGAGACTTTTTCTAATAGACATCACTAAGATTCATGAGGTAAATATAGTAGCAAAGATCATAATATGGTATTTCTTTACCAGCCAAGATTTTTTCCCGACTATCTAGCCTCAGGTAACTCCATTAATTTGAGAAAGCAAGAATGGACCTAACAGTATAAGTAAATAAAGTGTAAATGATTAAAAACAATGACCACATAACAGGCATGAAAGAATCTTGCAAAAGGTAAGTCAAAAGCCAAGGACATATCAGACAAGAGCCAAGATCTAAAAAGGAACTTTTTTCTAACAGCAATAAATCTTTACAATTACTGTCTAAAAGGAGCCCAGCATAATCATTATTATGCACTAGTGATACTATGTGTCCCCTATCCCTCCCATTCTAAATGGCCAAAAGAGGGCCTTGTTGCCAATACTCTGTTCTGTTATACTGGGTATCGGTGTACGTGTATACATTTGATGGAGGGGGACACAACTGGGGAGCGAGGGAAGCAATTTATCTATTAAAGACTCAGCCATCAGATCCTGAAGGCTAACATCCAGATTGAATGAAGAGCAATGAATATTTCCCAGAGATGATAGGCTTCATATACAATGAGACTTTGTGTTGCCACTTTGGACAGAAGTATAAAAGAAATGATAGGCATTCATACCGCGTGCCCAGAGGAGAAGAAACTGCTGATTATCCCTTAGTCTCCACCCACCCATTTGCTAACAACCCATCCCTCCCTTTGATTTTGAGCCATGCGAACCCTAATATAAAGCACCATTCAGCTTCACTTGAGACTAAGGGGCTCCAGTCTCAATTGGATTGACAATACAAGGAATATGTGCAACACAAAGGTACCATCTAAGGGAAAACCAGCTTATTATTCTTCATTTCATCTTTCTTTGCTCTTGCTTGCTGAAAAATAGTGACAACTAGACCAACCACTTCATATGAAGTAATGGAAGCCAGGTGTTGAAGATGATAGAGAATGCTCAGCTAGGATGCCTTGAATCTCCTGCCAACCTCTGGGCTAAAAATTAAGAAAGAAATAAAATTCTGTTAGATCCAATGAATCTTTGCATTTTTTCTTTACCAAAATTTCACTTATACCCTAACTGATTCAGAGCTATGCACGTACATACATTTCTTTCCTTCTTCCAACATCACCAATGCTATGATAGCGATTCTGAATTTAAAAAATAAAATAAAATAAAATACTAGATCAAGAGTATTCAAACCTAAATATTTGTTAGTCCCATCCTAGATACACTAAATCAAATTTGTTCAGGGAAGTTAAGCAAGGGTCAGAAAGGATTTTTTAAGAGTCATACAAAGAATGGAGTCAGTTGAAGGACAGGAGACTTAAATTCTGCTGACTCCAATATCCTGAGTTTCAAAATGAAATTTAGATTTCACTGACACAAAAAGCTTTTATTAATTGGCAGAATCTGAAGGTGATATTGACATGGTTACAAAATTTAAAACAAGAAGGGTTCCAATCCAACTCGTGCCAGGTAAAGTTACCCTGGGGAAACAACTAGTTTCTGGGCAAGACTCAACTGTTCATTACAAAAATGGTTACCCTACTTCCTTGGTTAGGTAAACAGAGCTTTCCTTGGTTAATAAGTGCAATTCTGATAATAGTGTGACAGTACAAGAAAATTGAATAAATGTATGATATTGAAATTTATGTTAGAACTGTGTGTAGATATAATGAGCAGTTTGAAATTACTAAGATACCTCACAAGGATTATACTCATTTCTCTGTATCTTTGAAACTTTTTTTTTAAGATTTTATATTTTTAGAGAAAGGGGTAGGAAGAGAGGCAGAGAGAGAGAGAGAGAGAGAGAGAGAGAGAGAGAGAGAGAGAGAGATCAATGTACAGTTGCCTTCCACCTGCCTCCAGCTACGGACCTGACTGGAGACCTGGCTTGCAACCTGGTTATGTGCTCTGGCTGGGGAATTGAACCAGTGACCTTTGGGTTTGCAGGCCGGCGCCTTGTACACTGTGCCACCAGCCAGAGCTGAAACTTTTAAGAGAGCCAAAGATACTACATCTTTGACTTAATAAACTGAGTACATTTTTAAACACAAGAAGCACTGTGAGTTTCATTTTACAAAGCGAAAAGGCAGTATGCTGATGGAAATGAACAGATAAAGTTATAACAGATAGATGGAAAATAGATGATATAGCTTTACAAAAACAAAAGCGAATAGGATTGATTATACACATGGAAGAAGCTGGCTATGAGGAAGTCAGATATTTTCACCATTTTAGTAAAAGTAAAGAAAATACGGTGGTAGCTTCAGGTTGATTTATGTAGTTGATGATAAAGAGATGAATGAGTCTCATTTGATGCTTCAATTTTCTTAGTGAAGTGTGAGGTGAAGTCATTTTTTGGAAGGAAAAGGATAAAGACATGAGTATGTTACAAAGAGAAAAAAATAGTCTTTAGGAAATGAGCAGGCAGGTTTCCTAGGTAAAAATCGTTGGTGTCCAGTAAGTATCAAGTTACCAATTGAATTTATGTTCATGGATTTAAAATGAAATCATGTAACTTTGTCCTGTGGTGTACTCTTATAACATTCAGCAGCATGAATACAATCATATATAAAGGATAACCTTGCATTAAACCAACATGTGAGCAAAGCATAGGGAACCAGGGGAATTGAGAATTCTTCCCTGTAAATGATTAGAATATCATGCTATGAACTAATAAAGGCCTGAAGCAAAAAGAGAGAGAGAGACAGAGACAAAGAGAGAGTTAGAGAGACAGAGAGACAGAGACAGAGAGAGACAGAGAAATGGAAGGGAAGGGAAGGGAAGGGAAAGGGAGGGGAGGGGAGGGGAAGAGAGGAGAGGAGAACAAAGAGAAGAGAAGCAAGCAGAGGGCTGATAGATGACAAAAAAGTGATAGAGATCATGTTGAGATTTTTTAAAATTGTACTTGTATAAGAAATCAATTTTGCTCTCCCTGCGAGCATCCAATACCTCCTACACAATCCTAGTGATGGCTTTTATTTATAATTCTTTGGGGAAAAAGTTAATCAGAAAAGAAACTTCATGGTCTCTTCCTCTATCACCACCAGACCTACCACCTGACCTGGCTCAATACATTCCCTCCTGTTGCCAGGGACATACTGTTCAAAGCCCCATGCAAAGACAAATCCTCTACTTTTCCTTTTTTAGGAAATCGCTGGTTTACTGCTTTTTCTTTTTTCACTGCTATTGTTAATTCTTTCTTCTGACCTAAAACATAATCATCAGCCAAAATCATAGCTATGATTTTAATATTTTCATATTAAAAAATAATTATTTTGGCCCTGGCTGGTGGCACAGTGGATAACGTGCAGGCATGTGAACCCAAAAGTCGCTGGTTCAATTCCCAGACAGGTCACATAACTGATTGCAAGCCAGGTGTCCAGACAGGTCTGTGGCTGGAGGCAGATGAAAGACAACCATATACATTGGTGTCTCTCTCCCTCTCTACTTCTCTCCCTACACCTCTCTCTAAAAATAGTAAATAAAAAAATCTTTAAAAAATCATTTCTAAAACTATGACCACACACCCTCTTCCACCTACCAACACATTTCTCTGCTTTCCTTTTTTTAAAAAAAACTGTAAAGTTTAGCATCTATACCTGTCATTTCCTATTTGTCTCCTATTCTCTCTGAAGCCAATCCAATCACACTTTTATCCTGGTTACTCCACATTAACTATTGTCTTTAACTTTACCAATAACTTCCAGGTTGCCAGAAACAATGAAAAATTCTTAATCATCTTCCTAAGGTACCAGCTGTAACATGGGTCCCACTTGTTCACACATTCATAACTGAATCTTTTTCCTTCACTCTTTTAGTTGTTCTTGCTCTCTTGCAGTTAACTTCTCCCTGGTCTCCATTTCTGGTTTCTCTTACTCTCCCTAGCTTCTTAACATTGGCACCCCATGGAACAAGTTCTCAGACTTCATCTCTTTTTCACCTATGCTCACTGTCTTGGTTATTTCACCTAACTGCATAGCCTTAAATTACACTAGCCTGTTGCCTAAATCTATACTTAATAGTTCCAAAACAGATTTCTGTCATAAATACAGGTCTCATAGTTGCTACTTGGTACCTACCTTTAAGATGCCAATTAGACTTTAAATTATCATATTCCAAAACAAACTCCTAATTTTCTACCCCAAACCATTTGTGAACAATTTACAGAAACTGAAATAAAGAATCTTGAGGTCAACCTTGATGCCTTTATTTATCCACATGCCACTTGCATCATCTGTCCTACTTTTCAGTCAGGCATCTAATCAAATCACATCTTTTGCTTTTCAAAGTCAACACATTCGATTGACCTTTTAATGGTTTTTCATCTTAATCAAAAAAAGGCCCAAATCCTTACAGCAAACTACAAAACTGTATAATTGAGTGCTCTGCCATGTCTCTGGATTTGGAGATACCCAGTGTGTAAGTAATTTAGTTCAGTGTTATTTAAAGGCCTTGGCCTGGTTCTTGCTGGCAGCACTGGGTGTGGTCGGGATGTTGAGGCTCAATTTAGCCATGCAAAAGAAGCATTTTTCTTACTCCAAGTGGAAGATTTAGTTCACACCATGGGGAGAAATAACTTCAAGCATGGTCTACCACATGAGGCTGCTGACACACCAAATACATTCTAGCTCAGAGCATGATCATCAGGCCACAATGTATGCTACTCATTTTTCATATCAAAATAAACTTGACACAGCCCTGGCTGGTGTGGCTCAGTGGATCAGCACCTTCCTTCGAACCCAACAGTCACTGGTTCAATTCCCAGTCAGGGCACATAACCAGGTTGCAAGCCAGGTCTCCAGCCAGGTCCGTAGCTGGAGGCAGGTGAAAGGCAACCATACATTGATGTTTCTCTCCCTCTCTGCCCCTCTCCCTTCACCTCCCTCTGTAAATAATAAATAAAACATTAAAAAAATTAAAATTAAAATAAATAAAAAATAAAATAAATACAAATTAAGACCCCTAATCCCTCTTCAGCTACTAACATACTTCCATGCTTTCCTTTTTTTGAACCTACCTTTCTCTCCTTATCTTCACTTTTGGAAAAAAATACCATGCCTTTTGGAACACTCTATTTCTTCTGCTCAATAACAATTTATCCACGTTCCTTCCTATTTCTTCAATGCATTGCTCTATCAATTAGTCCTTTTTTATACCAAGCATTCAGTTTCTCTCACTCTACAGTAGTCCCCCTTTATCCACATTTTGCTTTCCATGGTTATAGCTACTCACAGCCAATGTGTAATCTTAAATATCTGAAAATATTAATTAAAAATTCCAGACATAAACAATTCACCAGTTTTCAGTTGTGCACCAATCTGAGTAGAGGAATGACATCTCTTGCAGCTCTGCCCTGTCCTTCTCAGACATTAATCATCCCTTTTTCCAGTGTATCTACACTGTGTATAATACCAGCCTATGAGCCACTTAGTAGCCTTCTTAATAGTCAGATCTACTGTCTCAATAGCCTAGTGCTTATGTTCAGATAACCCTTATAGTAGTCTAATGCTAAGTTGCAATGCATACAGCATCTAACTTCACTTCATCATGTAGGCATCATGTCATATCATCACAAAAGTTAGAAGGGTGAGCACAGTACAATAAAATATTTTGAGACAGAGAGAGAGAGAGAGAGAGAGATCACATTTGTGTAACTTTTATTACAGTACATTGTTACAGTTGCTTTATTATAAGTTATTATTGTTCATCTCTTATTGTGCCTAATAAATTAAACTATATGTATATATATATATGTATGTATATGTATATGTATGTATAGGAGAAAACACAGACTACATAGGTTTACTATTCATGGTTTCAAGCATCAACTGGGGGTCATGGAATGAATCTCCAGCAGATAAGGAGGGACTGTGGCACCTGATGTTGTTTTCAGTTTTTAATCAAAACACTTTCACCTTGAAAAAACAAACCTAAACTAAACAATGTTCTATTTATTCTATTTACCCTACAGCTTTTCAATACCTTTCTACGTGCAAGTGTATCCAATCTTCTGGTTGTAACATTGATCCTTTCCTTCTTGAAATTTTCTTCTCCATTTCCTACTACCTTCCCATTCTTCTGCCGCTTTAACTTTTCTCCCCAATTCCTGGGTCACCCTCACTACGAGTGCTTGATGAATTAACTTGCTTGATCCCTGAAACTGCTACATCCAGACATAACATACAACTGGGGCCTGATAATAAAGAGTCATAGTATCTCATTTCACATGGCCCCCAAGGCAAACTCTGTGAGGGTGTTTCCTGACTCTATTTGATCCAGCCAGAGGCTGTACATGATGTTTGGTAGATAATCAATTGTTCCGAAGGAAGTTGAAGATCCTAGTCAACCTCAGAGCATTCATCAACAAACTTTGTTGTAAATTTACCCTACTGGCCACACACCAAAGTGATTTGTTGTTAGAAAACAAATGTCAGCTCATGGTGGTACCTTTGACCCTCCAGGGCTATTGAGAGGGTTCTTAGAGAGTGCGAAGTTGGTTGTCATAGAAACACCTTAGTTCCTCAGGAATAGAAAAAGCTATTTCCTCTTTGGGAGGAAGCTCAAGAACTGCTTTTCTATACACAGAAGTACAATAAAAATAGGATGGGGCTTTGGTTTTTTCAGGGTATAAGATAGAGGAGGAGGTGCCTGTGTTTCAGATAGATCAGGAAAATTTTTGTAGAAATAAGGCTTCAGGGCAGTTTTAATGGGGTTTGTTTGTTTGTTTTTTAAGAAAACTTATAGGTAAATCTTCATAGGACTTCAGTTCCACCAAATGAATGGAAAAACAAATTAACAATGACAAATTATCACACAGCCCTGCCTAGTCTCCCCTTCTTTCTCTTTCAGACCTTCAGTGCTGAGGACAGAGGTAGCCTGGATGGTCCTTAAAAGGACCATCTGTGAGGAGGGCCACACTTCCCCTCTGGCTCCAGCTGCTGTTCCCATCTTCTCACAGATGTTTGCCTTTGGAAATCAGTTGTTTAAGCCAAACTCAGCCATTCACCACAAACCCTGAGCTCTTTGTTTTTTCTGGAAGGTTGCCCATCTCCTGCAATGCTCCCCTCACCTCCTCTCAGTTTAGGAATATTTTCTTCATTCTTTAGTGATCCAATTAAGTCTTGTCATTTCCTGAAAGATTTCTCCAACTACAACTGCTTTCACTGGTATCTCTAATTCATAAAGTTCTGCTAGTCTATAGGCACCATTTGGCCCTCAAGAAAAAACAGTCAAACCTTTCTGATTTTTTTAACCTATACTATTATTCTTTCTCAGTAGAGTTAGCTGCCATAGGGGAGAACTAAGTCAAAATTATCTAGTCATTCTGGTCTCCAGCTGGGACCAGAGCACATTATATTCACAGTCAATGCTTATTAAAGGCAGAGCATAAAAACACCAACTATAAATCAATAAAAATAAACATGATAACAGTGCAATCACAGACTCCTTGGTAGAAATGTCTATTTCTACACACAATTCTCAAGATTCAATATAGCAAGACTATTTATGATTTACTTTAGATTCCATGTTGTTTTTCAGGATCCATAGATTGTGCTGTATACTTATATTTTGGTGAACATTTTTACCTGTGGCTTCTATTTACATTTTATAATAATCTGAAAGTGATGATCAGAGACCAAGTGTCAAGAGTGGAATAGTTAAGAATGATACAGGTCCTGAAGAATTCAAAACTCTTAAATTGCACAGAAGAGTGTCTAGCAAAATGTCATTTTCTTCCATCCTATTTCTGTATGGTAATTCCCTTGGGTAAAATATAACACTTGCATAGCAGTACAGAATCAAATTGCTTTGAAAAATATTTGTTACAGAGGTATTGCCATTAGGACTCTCATGCTCTGTAGGTATGCTATGATTTCTGACCTCAGCAGCTCTACCACACTGGACAGCTATCACATTAGCACCTCAGTGAGTAGGTATGTAGAGAGCATATCATTAGTTTATTTCCTACTCTCACCTGAATGGGCCACCCTGAAGATTCAACATTTTCTGGGGATGGTTCCCAATCCCTGAGGAGTTTTGTGATTATACTGAGCACACCTTTCACTCTCTTTATCATGTTCAGCCAATGTTTAGAACTATCCCACTGGTGTTTCCAAAAGTTTGTTTATTTTTCTGCCAAACATAATGGTATAATAATGATTTTAATAGAAACTTTGCTTTGTGATTCTCATGTTTCAAAGAAGAAAAGCGGTATTCCAAGTATTTATGGCTGGCTAAGAAAAAACTCAAGGTTCTTACCATGGGAGCTTACATAAAACATGCAGAGGGCATGGCTTTAAGCAATCAGTCAATACAGGACCATTTTTTCATTTTGTGAAAGCTACATTTATAGCTATGTACACTAAGAGTTATTTGAGTACAGAAGATTTGAGTAAAAAACCCCAACCAGCCTTGTAGTTTTTGCCTAGTCGCTGAATTTTAGATTTGCTAATATGAGTTTTTTAGAAACAACAAAAAGTAGCCAATTTTCAGAGCTAATACTGATGGTTCCCAAAGTACCTCCTCATATGACAAGCATTTACCAACTGACAGTGTATATTTTCCCCTATTAGGAGAGCAAATCCTCAAGTTTATTCTGTTACTTAAAAGCCTCTTGCATTAACCTGAGACCCAAAGAAAAAAGCTATTCCTATTGATCTACAGATAAAAACAAACAGTACTTGTAAAGTACTGAATGAGCAGTATGTTGAGAAGATAACTTGTCATATTGGAGGAAAGAAACATATCAAGTTTAATGAGCAGATAAAAGTGGATTAGGCTTGCACATTTTAAAAAACATTAATATCTGTGTAACTTTTGTGTAGAAATAAATGAACAACGAGAAAATTGTACCACATTTTACATTTGTTGAAATGCAGAAGGGAGAGGAACCAAGAGCACAACTCTGATATAAAAAAGAATGAAGGCTCCCATAAAGCGAAACTGCACAATCATGACTCCTCTGTACACTGGTAACAAACCTCTTCTACGCCATCCCACATCTTATGAGAATTAATAATGAGAAATAGTACATGCAAATTAAGTAATTACTATCCATGTGAGAGATATGCCTAGCTAGTCCCAATTTAAAAGACAATCTGTCCAGGAGAAAAAAGCTCTGAGATTCCTTTTTTTGATATCATGGCACACTTAGAAGACCATTTTGCATGGTACCCAGGATACATGGACCAGGCTGGACTGTGGGCTGAGGCTCACTAGCTCCCAGGCCTTGCATAGCTTCTTTGTGGGCTGAGATCAGCATCTCCTGAGGCACCTCCCACCCTTTCCCCCACCACCACTACAATTTGGTTCATCTTCAGACGCTAGTGAAGAAAGAATATGTGTTTTGAATAAATGGGTGAAATTAGACCTCTGTGGTCCATTGCTCTGGACCACGTCCATGGTATCTCCTAACTGTTTTAGCTGCACAGTTTGAATAAATCAAATAGTTGCACATTAATTTTGCATGAACTGTTCAAACTATCAGCATTATCTACAGAAAGGGATTTTAGATTGAAGAACAGAGGTCACCTTTCTGTATGTTTTGTCTGGTTATTGTAGACACTGCAGTAGCTTGTTCTTGGATTGATTTCCCTACACTGTATGATCAGCCAAAAGAGCTGTGTTGGCCTAGAGCCCTAGATGAGAAGGGTACAAGATGTCAAAACATAATAGCTATAGTCAAGTACTCATTTCATAGCTTCACAATAATAGTTTTAATATCATGCTATCAATCCTTTGGAATACCAAAATTCTACACTTTTTACTTTAATTTTAGGTAAAAATGATTGATTTCACTTTGTAAATTGCCTTTGCTATGTAATAAAGCATCGGTACATACACCTTAGCTAAGAAACATAAGATGTCAACACACCATCAAATGCAGACCTGTTGCCAAATTCAGTGGCATGCAGAAACCACACACTTTTCTTTTTGTCAATAAATGACTTCATATACTCAAACCTTACCTCAGGCTAAACCTCTGGTTGACAATATCTCATAATGCTTATCACATAAGTATTCCCTCTTCTAAGCTTATCTAAAAAGATCAGGCAGTTGATATGTAGCAAAACCACTTCAGCAGAGATCTCTAATTATAGTCAAACTATTTTTTTTTTTAAATTTCCAAATAAATAAGGCATACAGAGTTTGTCTTAACCAGCAACCAGTGTAGCCACTGTTTTTCACAGCCAGCATACATTGGTGTCTACCACTGTAGTTGATGGCAATGGAGTGCCTGTGCCTCTGATATCAAAAGCAAAATCTGTAATGCAGACCCAAGACCTGGGATCTAGATCATTTGTAGCTTCAAATGCATGAAGTGGATTACAGTTAAGTCATTTCCATCCTTGTGTTGTAATTTTTCTTACATTTTATTTGTTTTCCTCTAATCTTATATTTACCTTTTACCTCTTCAAATACATTTTCTTCCTCTTTCTCTTTAATTGAGTAAACAAGCAAGTACTCACTTATATGAAATAAACTGATTTTATATTAAGTAATGTTCCTTGAGAAATGGGAGGTATTACAAAATTATTGAGGTTTAGAAAAACATGGAATAAAACATTAAGTACCTCCTGCACAGGCAACATGAAAAAAAAAAAATTATCTTTGAGATTTTGTCACTAATTATTTTTTTAAAGATTTTATTTCATTATTTTTAGAGAGAGAGGAAGAAAGAGAGGCAGAGAGGGAGAGCGACATCAATGTATGGTTGCCTTTCACCTGCCTCCAGCCACAGACCTGACTGGAGACCTGGTTTGCAACCTGGTTATGTACCCTGGCTGGGGAATCGAACCTGTGACCTTTGGGTTCGCAGGCCGGCGCCTTATCCATTGTGCTACCAGCCAGGGCTGCCACTAACTTTTATACACAGTTCCAACCTGGTTACGTTTCATCTTCATTAATATTAATTTTGTTTTGTGAGAGACACTGACAATGCCAAGAAAATAAACATACTCAGCTAATGTTATCCATGTTTACTTCAGCTGTAAACTAACACAGCAAAAAGTGAGTATCTGACTGTGATACACAAATACAGATTGAAAATGGCCTACAGGACAACTAAAAGATGTATTATATATTCACAGAACCTTCCCAATAAGGAAAACAAAATACTCATTTTGTTTTGTGCTTAAAAGTCAGTCTGAAGATGTCTATCTAGGGTTATCAGAAAAATCTTTTCTTCAAAGGCAAAGCAACCTCACATAAGCTCACAGAGGTGTCGATGGAACCAGATATGCTGACAGACCATTATTTTAGAACAAGTTACAAAATAAGCAGATAAAGCAAGAGTGGCTTTATCTTGTTGGAATGAGAAGGGAAGAGTAAGGTCAGGGACAAGAAGAGAAAAGATGACATGATAGTTATTTCTGAATATAATGATTTGGTTATGGAAAGGTACTGAAAGGCAGCCCTGGCTGGTGACACAGTAGGTAAGGCACCGGCCTGTGAACCCAAAGTTCACTGGTTCGATCCCCAGCCAGGACACATAACCAGGTTGCAAGCCAGGTCTCCAGCCAGCTCTGTAGCTGGAGGCAAGTGAAAGGCAAACATACATTGATGGCTTTCTCCCTCTCTGCCTCTCTCCCTTCCCCTCTCTCTAAAAATAATAAATAAGAACACTTCTTTAGATTTGTTTTAATTTTGAGTTTATTTATATCATTTCTAAACTATTTCTGGAAGCACAATTAGTATTTTCTAGGATGTTAATATAATAATTGTTGATTGATATCACAAATAAAGTATTCAATACAATAGATTTGTGACTTTTGGTTTATTTCAGTCCCATTTTAAGAAGTAGCCGTACTTTTATAAAAATCAAAGTGACTGACTCAGCATAATTTGTATCATAGAGTTAAAAATGTTTAAATCATTTTCTGTACAGTGCTTCTCAGTTGCCTTTCAACATAAAAGTCATTCAACCATTAGCTCTTATGTTCCTTTCTTATACACTTCAAACTCTAACAAAAGCAGTGTTCTAATGTTCCAGTATGAGATCTTTTGATATATTTCTATAGTTTTGTGCATGAATAAAGTTCGTTGAAAACAATATAAATTTTACTCCAAGGTTTTCTTGTCATTGGAACAAAGAAAGACTAAAGAAGGATCAAATTTCTGACTTTTGACAAAATTTTCTGCTATCCCTAAAAAGATAACATTTTAAAATATATTTCTCATGAGAAACATATTCTTTGCAGGTCATTAAGAGATCTGTGTCCATTCAGAAAACACAAATGTAAAAGCGTGAGGTGAGAAAAGTAATGAAAGCGAATGAACTTGAATCCTCAAACTATATGTGTTCAAGTTCACCAAAATGACTTTGTTTTAAAATATAGGGATAAAATTTCTTGGAATGAAGAAATTTTATTTGTTTTGACTATGTTCCACTATTTGGGATATTATTGATACCTCTGGTTCCTTTACTATTTATAATTTAAAATACATACTCCTAATATAGCTTGTGATATAAATACAATTTTTCTGCCTAGTCACTTAATAGTGTTACATATAGTCAAATATTACCTGGGTGAGTACACAAACATGGGTTCTTTGTTGAAACATGCTAACATATGCATCCACCATTATGAAATGCATTAAGCTTGGTAGCAGAGAAGTTTATTATAATATGTTAATTCACATTATATAGTCACAATTTGAAGTGTCCATGTCATTATTGCATCATTCTATATCTTGCATCATAAAATACAGACTTTTGAAAATTGTAAAAGAATATATTGAAAGGGAGAATTATTTTATACCCCTCTCCTTTGCTGTATTACCCAGCCTTTGAAGTTGTATGGTGCGAGCATGCATCAATCCCTCCCAAGAAGCTATTTCCTGGATATCAACCCCTGACAGAGCAACATTTTAATTTTAAAAACTACAACATGTATTTTCCTCAGAAGATTTATCCATGTTTGAGGCCAGTGCTTACATGCACCATGTTACTTAAGAAAAGCAAGCATCCTTCTTGTACCCAAATATGTTTTTTGATATTCAATACAGTCTATACTTCCCATGAAAATAAATCCTATGTTTTAAGACTTAAGCACTCCATAAGGCCACTTAATTGAAGGCAGGCTTAATTTATGACTGATGAGCATCTACTTTATAGAAAACTGGAGTCTAATAGAGTTGGCTACAAGTCAGATAAAGATTTATTTGACTACAAAGAACATAATAACAAAATTCAGGGAAAGGGAATTGTTACAAACAAATTTCAGGGTACAGAATCTAAGACAGTAGAGTAAAAACACTGAGAGGTGGAGGCAAAGAAAAGATGCAGAGTGGTGCAGTGAGACTGAAAAAGACAATGTCATTATATTTAGTCAATAAATAAAAAGTGAGAAAGCCTAGTCAATTTTGAAAGAAATGGTAATGCCAAGATGACCATTGTGTAGAGAGACACACTATATAGAAAATAAGCGAATGGGAGATGCTCTATATTCTCGGAGTACTAAAGTGAGAGAAGCGGCAAGTCCCAGTCTGTCCACAGTCCCACTCCTGCTGTGTCTAATCAGCCTCCCTAGCTATGAACTTGACCAACTGAAATCGGTCTAAAATCTCCTAACGTGTATTTGGGAACACCTTCCACAGTAGTGGTAGTTTTCATAGCCATGACCATGAGCAACCTTTTTTGGGTCTTATTTTTGTGGCCAGGTGACCTGATTTTCTCAGCTATTTCCATGAGCTCTGCTTATCTGCTTGCTGGCCCACACAAATAATTCAAGTTAACAAGGTTAATGATTATTCTCCGATTCTCCAGCTCCCCCATCCAGATCTTCACTCCTCCATTTCCACCCACATTTGTATAACTGTAATCCTTGTACTAAAATGCTAACTTCCAAAATAGCCCTTAGTAATTTTTTTCCCCAATTGAACCCTGACCAAACACATTTGTGCCTGAGGTGGATGAGTTTTATTATTGGTTCCAATTTTTCATGTTTCACTCTATCTGCTTCTTTCACAGTGTAATCCCACATGGATATCTGGCCGGTTACCGACTTGTTTTGGCCAGTGCACAAAAGCAATTTGGTAAAAGCAGAGGCTTGAATGTTTCTGCTTGTTCTCTGGAGCTGTCCTACTCCTATGATAATATGCCTGTGCTAACCTGTGGAAATACAATGGAAAAGAGAATAAAGTCATTCCAGCTGAGGTCATTCTAGAAAAGTCAGAACCCAGTGGAGCCACCAGCTGACTAAAGATGCATAGAAGAGGTCAGCTGAGATCAGTTAAGTCTGAACTAGATGATTAGAATAACCATCACCAGAAGAATCATGAAAAACTATTGCTTGCTATCTTAAACCACTAATTTGGGAGAGAATTTGATATGTAGAAATTAAGAATTGATACAGTAAAAGAAGTTCAGTCAAAGGGAACAGAACTTGAAATGTGGGCATCTGGAAAGAAGAATATGCATAGAATCATGGGCATTGACAAAGACCTCAACTTTGAGTTGGAACCTGGAGCCAAGGGGGAAAAAAGAGAAGAAGTCTATGGTGAAGACATATGGATAGATCTATGGCACTATAGTGCCTATAATAATATAGGATCTTTGCATTGCATGTTAATGCCCATGAGTGAACATCTATCACAGAAGAAGCTTAGACAAAGCTTAGACAAACAAGTAGACATAATGCCTTAGCCAGTTGACCAACTTCTAACATCAGTTATCTCAATTATGGTACACTGGGCTTAGAAATGAACACACCATAATGATGAAGCCAGAGCCTGTGCATGGGCCCAATAGTCTGGGCTCCTATTATAAAAACTAATCTAGTCACTGTTGCTGCCCCATATCCAGCCTACTTTCATTAGAGACTGAAACAGAACCCCTGATAAAGCGCCATCTAGGGTGATCAACAGCTCCAGCTGGCCAAACACTGAGGGTATCCAGGACACAACACATTCATGCAGAATCTAGATAATTCCAGGAAAATCATCTCTCTGGGAGACCAAACAGCTATTGGTGGCAAACTGACCTCGTATTTTTTTGATTCTAGAAAGGGCAATGATTTATATTGCTGGAAACTGACACACAATTTAGATATAAATTTTCTTTTTCTACCCATAAAACCTTGATACAGTTGCAAAAGTGTTTAATCTACCAGGGCACTACCGTGTGTAACAACATCTCAAACCAAGGAAGCCACTCTACGGCAAAGGACATGTGACAGCGGGCAAGTGAGCACAGGATCAGCTGGTCCAATGACATACTGCACTTCCCTGTGCCTGTGAATCCAATGGAGCATTGGGACAGCAGTTTTAATATGTGGTTGAGGTGCTGACTTAAGAGGAGATGCCACAAGAAGGAGACACCACACTCCAGACTGTGGGTTTCACCCTAAATCAAGAACCCTTAAATGGTACAATGAACATCGTAAATTTTAAAAAATAGGTCTGGGACTAAAAGGTGAATTTAGGAGTGACCTTATTTCTCATATATCCCAGTGACTGAACTGAAGGATTAATACTTTCCATTCTTCAACCTTAGCTTCCAGAATTCTAAGTTTCCAGACCAGAATCCTTCCAAGAAGAAGCCTAGCAATAGTTCCAATAAAATGTGTACTACAGAAGCTCCTCAATACTTCAGGCTCCTTCATGTTGGTGAGAAAGGAATTACCAGTGTGGCCTGATGGACCCTGATCATCAAGGAATAGACCACCTTTTTATGTGAAACAACAACAACAACAACAAATATCCAAGTACCTAAGTTAGTTCCCAATAGAACCTCTTAATACCTCTTTCGCCAGTTTTGATAATAAATGAACAACTCCAAAACAATATCCAGAATGTGTTCCTTATGTACAGTCCTTCCCTTCCCCCACTTAGTCACCTGATAAACTAGTATCTGCTTTTTACATATTAATTTTCCTGGGCAATCTAAGCAGAGTAAAGGATTTTTTTTTTTTTTTTTTGCAACCCTTGGGATTTTTAACACTGTTATTATTTGTTGGCACATTGGTCTCTTCCTTTAGAATGTAATCAGGTTAAACCCAGAAACTATGCCTTATATCTCCAGCATTTAGAATAGTTCTTAATGAACAGTCAGAGTTTAGCATACTTGTATTAAAGAAAAAAAAAAAAAGAAATATTTCTACCCTTTTTCTGAAGCCTTCCCTACATTCTCTCTCTCTTCATCAGGTATGAAGTGTTCTATTGTTTTCTTTGTGAATATATCTTCTACAGGATTGCAATCAATTGGTATGCAAAGGATTTTTCACTTTTTACCTGTTATGCCTAGGAGAGTGCATCAAGGAAAATAAATGCTCAATACATATTGAATAAAGCAATAAAAGTATTAAAATTCTTACTGTTATTGCCTTAAAGCAAAACTCACAGCAAAAACAAATAGTAATATCAAAAAAAAAAAAAGTAGGATTTGCTAGAGAACCTCTTTGAAACTTGACTTTTTAAAATTATTTGCAAGATAAAAAGGACCTGAAAAATCTTAGAGCCACTAAGCAAATGATCTATAATCTATTGACCACTAGCTTTGAACTTCGGTCTTGCTACTAGTCATGTGAATATTCTAAACTTCAGCTTCCTGATTTTTAAAATGAAGATAAACTCTACTGCATGGGACTTTGGCTAGACTTAAATGAGAAGATTAATTTAAAAAGCAGGCTAATACATCATGGGAAATCAGTAAATAATAGAAGTTATTATTTTAATTGTTTTTAATATCATTGTTGTCATCATTATTAATTTAAGTATTTCTAGAGTTCACCCTCTACCATAGTAAATATTGTTTCCAGAGGTAAATTTCTCTTTTAACTCTGGCAAACAGGTCATATGTGCTATTTCACATATGAATTTCAAACAAGAAACACTTAATTCTTTTTCTTCTTAAAACAACATTTTTCTCCTATCTCTATGATACTGTCAGTGGAAACCATTTTTTTTTTTTTCTACTTATTTGTGTACGAAGAGGCAGGAATTCTCCTTTAGCAGCTTAAAGAACACTAGCATAGTATCATTTTTAAAATATTACCACATTTTACCTCATAGATCTGCTGGCTCAGAGTAAATATTCATTGTCCATTTGCTCACTTGCATTTATTTGAAACAAACAATTTCATGTAACTCCTATAGAAATAAATAAAGACCACCCAAAAGAGAACAAGCAAAGGCCATTTATTTAGAGCTTGCTATGCAGCAAGACAGTCAAGCACCATCACTAGTCTTTGGCAGAAACTCAAAGACAAAGAGGGCAGTGAGAAAGCTCCACAGTGAAAAACGCAAGGTTCAGCTTAGAAGCTGCTGGCACAAGGAAGTTGGAGGTGGGCTAACTAGAAGCTCCTGGAGCACTCTGCCTTATTGGTAGTATAGCTGGTTTCCCCTGATTTGTCTTAAGTTGGAAGCTGAAGCAAACTTCGCAAGGCTATTATTTATTGATCAAGTTATTGCCATTTGGAGCCAATTAGTAAAGCGGTGTAGGTTGGCTTCCTCGACTGGTTGCTACATATTTTGTAAATTATATATGGCTTGGCCATTTTCCATTTGCATGTTCTGCCTCTCCTATTTTAACATAGTTAGAGGACATCCCACAATACCAGAGATTTTATTTCCATACACTTATGGAAATTTCATAAAACATTTATATACTTACAATAACTATGTTCCCACCCCTAAATTATGCTTTTGGAAACATTTATGTATATATTTCTGTGTAAAATAAACATTTATAGTGACTTAAGTTATTTTGTTTGGGAAGGAATCTCAATTTGGTCATTTTCAATTTGAGATATTTTAAGGACATTTTTGAAAAATCAAGATGGAAATTCTTTGTAGACCCCCCTAGCTAACAGAGTATATGGTAGTCTCTGATCAGTGTTCTTCATTCATTTACTGCATTCCTAAGAAAAGAGTACTCTCACTGCAAAATTGATTGTTTTACCAGAAATACTTAAATACAATATCCAAAATAAACTAAACAAGGTCTGACAAATTTAAACAAGCAGTCACAATAAATTTCCCTCATTAGCCATCAGAAAATGGAAACTTCAAGGACCTGCCTTTCAGTAAATCATTGGAACAGCACAAAGGCTGGGTAAACAGGTGTTTTGGCTCAACTTCATTTCAGACTATGGGATCTGAGGCTATACATGACCTGTTTACCCATTCCAGTAAACATCAATTTCCTTGTTCCTGTCTACACAATCTTATCTTTCCTGTCATCTTCTACTCACCTTCATTCACTTAATCTTCTAGTTTGTGACCAGCAACCCCCTAGGGCTGCCATCTCTTCTCTAAATGTTCTCATGACTAGCTAACTTTCCCATTCTTGAGAATTTTTAAACAAAATTGATCTTAGCATAACTTCTTTTGTAATATTTTTTTCTCAGTTCACAAACTATAGAATCAAAAGCTGACTTAAGTGTTCTTATCCCTTTTTAACATTTACACTCAGGTCATTAACTTCTTCCCCTACATAGAAACTGCTTTTAAAGGGATTAATGGTATCTAAAGCTATGGCATTATCTTATTCTACCCTCCCCTTGTATCTTGATACCATTTACTGAACTATGTTTTATCATTTGTTACAATCATCTCTCAGAACAGCATCAACATTGATGAATTAGCCACAACCCAATCTCTTTGCTCCTTGAGCTCTCATCTTCACTGGACAGTAGAAACCCCTTTCCCCATTTACTTTGATTTCATTAGAACCAGATCTAAAATGTGGAGTTCAGACATTAAAATTCCTAACCATCTCCAGCCCTTTTGCTATAACTACCTTTTCAATAGCCCTCTACCATTTGTTTTTCATTTTTGTTTAGCTTGATTATGCAATACACCACTAATCACTCATTTGCAAGTACTCTAAACTCTTTTAACCCCCTCTGCTCTCCATTTATCACTGTAGGAAAATTATGATTGAAATCCTTCAATGCCATTTTGCTACATATAATTTAACACCTGAATATTTACAAGGGAAATAAAAACATCAACTGGGTGTATTTTACATTAAAGTCAGTCAAATTCCTCAAAGGAGCAAAAACTAAATAATCCTAACCTCCTATGCCTTAGTCTTAGCACATTGGTTTCCCACATTCTAAGGTAATCATGTTCTCTCTCCACATACTCAACTCCATTATGTTGTCTTAATGATCTACTTATTATTTTGAGACAACTGAAGATATCAAACACAATCTCTTTGACAGAGAATACTAGGACTCTCATAAGATCCATTCAACCTTTTTAAATAATAGAACTTGATTCTTTAGAAAAGGGCATTGCCACTCTCCTAAATGATTTTATGTCCCAGTATTTCTTCAAGTTAATATGGCCCTATGAATTAGTTCTAGCCAAGGAGATATAAGTGGAAATATGTGATATCTTCATACAATTTATTAAAAGGTATGGCAGTGGCTTTCTCTTCTACTTTCTCCAACTTACTTCCTGAAAATTAAAAAATAAAAATAAATTGCTGATCTTTTTATGTTAATACACAGAAACATTTTCAAAAAAAGGAGAAATGAGACAGGTAAGAAGAAATGAAAAGTACCACCATAGGTAACAGTAAAAACATTTCATTTTAGGTCCTCATCAAGGACTGTTTCAATGACATGGGAAAATTAGAAGATACTACAAGGAATAAAGTAAAATGTAAGAATTAGAGGCAGCTAATATACAAATATTTCAAGAAGTTTATCAGAAAGTTGAGAGAGATAGGGAGGTAAATCTCAGAAGGAATTAAAGAATTTTTTGATGGAAGAAAACTAAATTATTTTCACATTAGTTTTTATTTACTAAAAAGATATATGTTGATTTTTAACAAATTAATTTGTCTAAAGGTGACTAAAAATGATTAATATTCTTTCCACTCCTTATTTTCCCTACACCCTAAACAATCTGTTCTTCATTCTTATTACTATTCTTCAGCATGACATTGTTTTAATTTCCTCTCCTGTAAAGTATAGATAATATTAGTGCTGACATTAAAGGTTGTTAAAATAACATGTGCTATTATTCCTTAGCTATTGGCCCTGTAATTGGTTTGTATACCCTCCGGTTCATTCCCTGATGCCCTCTGCTCTACACCACACCATGATGTCTGACTCCTCCCTTCCCTGGGAGCCTTTGTCTGTTGGCTTCTAATTCATTTTAAGATCTTAGAAGCACTTTTAAAAAGTCAAGATATTTATATTTTTCTTATTCAGCTGCATGCCAGATCTCAGCAGGAACTGCTTTTATGTCATGGTGTGAGCACACGTGGACTCCAGCAGTCCCTGAATTTGGGTATCTCCAGCTACAGGAATGGTAACAGCTTTCAGTTGTTGCTAAGGTCTGAATGCCACACTATCACGCAATTGGTTTTCATGTCCTTGATGACATTTACAACTAGTTTATTAAGTTACATTCCTTCTATTAAACTGTCTGCATGGGCTCTCTCTTCCTGATTTTACCCTAATATAGCTTTCATCATCACTGTCAACAACATCATCATCATTGTCATCAGAATGAGTCAGTATGTAGAACTTAATGAAATGCAGAAACAAGTGTCTCAGAAAGTAAGAGATGGAATAAAAATCCTAGGTAAGAGGAAAAGTCTGCAATTGAAAGAAGAAAAAAAAAATCTTCCTATTAAAAGAGAAAAGGAAGAAAACATGGGTGTAGAAGCAGATAAATGGTCAGTTTAATTTATTTTGTAATACATTTTGTCATTTTATACATCCCATTTATCTTGGACATATCTGAGGCAACTGAGAGCAGAGTGTACCTTATCTCCCCGTAACACCTTAGCAAAGTAGTGAGTCTCCAGGGAAAATGGACTGAATTGTGTGTTATGCAAATAGAGCCTTAGAAAGTGTCATAGAACTCATTAGGTCCCAAGGCCACAGTGACAGCAGAATAATATCCAAGCAAAAGAAAATGGAACAAAAAAAGAAAAAAATAGCTGCATGGAATTTCTAGGCAGACTGAGGTTTAATCTAGCTCAAAAAGTTCCCAAAGCACAGCATCATGGGAGAACAAACAGAATTTCTCACTGTCTGAGCATGACATTGCAGGAAATTAAAAACAAACACAAAAGAGAGACAGAGACAGAAAGTAGGGGGAGGGGTTTGCTGAATTAAATGAACCAGGTAAGAACAAGGAAAAAACTAGTAAGAATCTATTGGATTGGCCACTGAGAAATAAGCAAGACAATGCATAACTCGTTAGAAGTCAATGTGGAAAGAAGCACTTAAGACTGGATGACCAGCCCTGGCTGGTGGCTCAATGGGTAAGGTGCTGGCCTGCGAACCCAAATGTCGCTGGTTCGATTCCCAGCCAGGGCACACAATCAGGTTGCAAGCCAGGTCGTCAGCCAGGTTTGTAGCTGGAGGCAGGTGAAAGGCAACCACACATTAATGTCTCTCTCCCTTTCTGCCTCTCTCCCTTCCCCTATCTTTAAAAATAATAAATAAGATGTTAAAAAAAAAAAGACTAGATGACCAACTTAACCTCTATGTTTTGGGAAAATAAAAAAAACATGGAAACCTTGTCATAGTACCTAGAATAGGAAACGGGAGAGTGTAAAATAATTTAAATTACAAGTTTGATTCCGGTGGAATAGGGTTTGAATAGAAAATAAATATTTATAGTTTTAGAAAAAAATAAATATCCATTTATTACACATTTGAATTAATCAAATGAGATTTCTACCTGGAACAAACAAATAATAATAGTTGAAGGTTCGTACAAGATGAGTTTTAATGTAAACTCACGTTTGAAGAATACACTTGTGCACAATGGAACATTTTATAAAACACTGCATGAAAGATATGAATACATCAATTTTGGGAAAAAAATAAAAAGCCAAGCTTGAACAAAAAAATGACCCTTATTTTAAAATGCTCAAAGGATATTTTGAATAATTGACTGAAAGAATAAAATCTATGACTGTTAACCTGGACTTTAAAGAGAGTATCACAGCCCTGTTAAGTCAGTGTTTAACTAGATCTAGAGAAAGGCCAGCGAAAGGGACTTAGAGAGCTTAATAAATTGGGAAGCATAAGCCTGCTTGCTCAACCAGCAAGCTAAAGCGTCAAAGTCTAGGATGTCACAGCTCTATCTCTGCAAAAAGGCTTATCACTCCCTTCCTTCCTCTGATAGCAGATCGCCAGGTGAGAGCAGGGGAAGGCAGGCACTGGCTCAAGTGAAGTCAGCCTGGTACAGGGGGAGAGGCTTGACTATAGAGGTTTGTCAATCTATTCTGGGCAAAGAAGGGATTGGTTGGTTGAGAGATGGACCCATCCAAAGCCCAGAAAAGTTTCAGAGGTTTAT
This sequence comes from Noctilio leporinus, assembly GCA_004026585.1. Lineage (NCBI taxonomy): Eukaryota > Metazoa > Chordata > Mammalia > Chiroptera > Noctilionidae > Noctilio > Noctilio leporinus. The sequence goes on along the minus strand of PVIW01000083.1, from coordinate 689,828 downwards.
TGGTCATTCGGAGAAAGCACCTGGTCTGTCACACACCCAAACCAATATAACTAAGGACACAAAGAGTCTCTGTCTCTCTCCCCTCTCCCCTCCCTTCGCCTCTCCTCTCTTCCAGCTTATAACCTGCAGGAGCACAGTGCACTGGCTTGTTCTCCCCACGTGGCCGTGGCAACCAGGTAGCCCATGGCCATGCAACTTTACATGCAGGCTCCAGGAGGTGGCCTGAACTGGACTACAAGCTGGAGCACACACTAAGCTACTCAGTGGACTGAGCTGCCCTTCAGTATCAAGCAGAAATTCTGGACGCTGGTTTTTGTCTTGGTCTTGCTGAGGAGATAGTTGGACTTTTTCCACGGTGGGACAGAGGTAGGTGGGACACTGGAAACCCTTGGGTGCAGCTTCTATCTTTACATGAATAAACCGAGCTGCACCGCACTCCCCTGTGCCTAGTCCTGGAAATGCTTTCCTTAGGATTCCATGGAAGAACTCAATCCCCACCTACTACAGACCTAAAACGGCATCATCTGTGCTAATAAAGCTCATAAGAAACTTAGGATTTACACCTTACCTAATTTTATTTCAAACTTTCCCGGAAATATAATCTTACTCAAGCAGTCTGTAATTTTCTGATTAAGCACCAGTAATTAGTCAAGTAGACCCTCTCCATCCCTTATAGAAAGAAGAGGCAACTGCATGATAAAACCCCTTGCCTTTATTTACATTCCCCCAAAAGAAGCATGTCCTGGTCTAAAAAAAATAACTCTTCTTTATTTCTTTTAAAGATTTTATTTATTATTTTTAGAGAGAGGGATAGGGAGAGAGGCAGAGAGGGAGAGAGACATCAATGTGTAGTTGCCTTCCACCTGCCTCCAGCTATGGATCTGGCTAGAGACCTGGCTTGCAACCTGGTTATGTGCCCTGGTTGGGAATCGAACCAGTGACCTTTGGGTTCACAGGCTGGTTCCCTATCCACTATGCCACCAGCTGGGGCTTTTTGCTTTTTCTTTCTTTCTTCCTTCCTTCCTCCCTTCTTTCTTTTCTTTCTTTCTTTCTTTCTTTCTTTCTTTCTTTCTTTCTTTCTTTCTTTCTTTCTTTCTTTCTTTCTCTTTCTTTCTTTCTTTCTTTCTTTCTTTCTTTCTTTCTTTCTTTCTTTCTTTCTTTCTTTCTTTCTTTCTTGCTCTTTCTTTCTTTCTTGCTCTCTTTCTTTCTTTCTTTCTTTCTTTTTTTTTCTTTCTATCTTTCTTTCTTTCTTTCTTCTTTTTCTTCCTTCCTTCCTTCCTTCTTTCTTTCCTTCCTTCCTTCCTCCCTCCCTCCCTCCCTCCCTCTCTCTCTCTTTTTTTCTTTCTTTCTTTCTTTCTGTTTTGTTCCTTTTTTGTTTATTTATTTGTTTTGTTTATAGTTCCCTGGTCTCATCCTTCTTCCTATAAAAAAATTTCAATTTGTATAACATCACCAAGAACCTTTCTGGCTGTTAAATGGGATGCTGACCATATTTTAATTGCTTAATGAAATGAGTTATATACTTAAATATATTCAGTTGAATTTTGTAACATAACAACTTACATAAATGAATAGTTTGCATTTTGATAATTTTGTTGTTTATATTTCCCCACATACAGAAATATATATCCATGAAGATAGATTTAATTATGAAATTACTTGTAATTTTTTTCAAATATTTGCATATATTTTTTTCAACTGGAAAAATTAGAGATATATACTGACATGAGATTAAACTATAACAGATAAAATGCAAGAGTGGGGGTTCACACTGCACCCATTCTGAATCAGCAACAGCAAGACACCTTTCACTGAGCTTTAAATTATTAACATCCAGGTTTTCTCAGTCTTCAGTTGGGTGTCAAAATGGAAAGTTAAAAGAATGACTTAAGTACATTTTGGCTGTATTTATAATGGAATTTGAAGTGATATAAGCTTTTTTTTTTTTTTTTTTTAATATACAGAGATAAATCTTTAGTTGGCACAGAAAACACATTAGTCAAAATGTTTTGTTGGGTTTTCTTTTTTCCTTTTTGCTGCTGTTCTATAAAGAGGAAACCCATGATGTCCTGACAAAGGGTAAACATGAGAATCAGGTTGAAAAAATTAATTGTTCACCTAACAAGTGGCTCACCAAACTGGAATTATTTAGCAGATACCATTCAAGACTGAGCATTCACAGCCCACACCTATAAGCCTGGGAACTGTTACAATGTACTTAATGATATTCTTATAACAGAAATTAAGAATTGAAAAAGAGGCTTGATCATTTGGTAATGTAAGCTTATTTTTACCTTTTTATTACATGTGACAAAAATTGCAGTGTCAATGGTTAACCATTCACTGACATGACACAATTAACTGAAGTTCCCAGTAGTAAGAAATTTTCAATGTTAAATGGTGCAACCCCTTTGGAGACATCATCTCAGTGCTTCTCTGACATACATACTTTTTAAACTGGGAATATTGTTTCACATTTATATTGATGTATTTATATGTATATTTTTTTTCACAAAAGGAAATTACCTAGACAAGAAAGCTGATAAGTAGTGATGTACCTCCATTCAATCTAGATTTTCAGTAAATGGAGAATAATTTTAGCCATTAAGCAAAAGATAAATAATTTCATATAATAACATAAAGCATTATTTTTATGATAAAACACTGATGCTTTGTAGCATTGAATATAAAATTTTCATGAAATTTTTAGAATGGGGCAAAAGGACACCAAGTGGTCCACTAGATGTCCTTGGTATGTTATCCCATGTCATTAGAGACATTTCAGCCAACATGTTGAGAAATAGCTATGACTACCACTATCTGGTTGCTGATTTCACACCCTTTTAATATTCAATAACTTTGCCCAACTTACCTTTTAGCAAACAGTACCTCCTTAACAACTTACCTTTTAGCAAACAGTACCTCCTTAACTTTAGCAAACAGTGCCCTCACCCCTCATAAAGATACTCTTACTGGAAAAACAGGGGCTTAGGTCTTTGTGTCAGACTCACAAGAAAGGAACCAGACACTGAGTCAACTGCTAACTCATGAAGGCCTTCCCAGGCCCTTTGTCAAAACAGCAGAAAATACCTATGTTTCTTTTCCCCTTTGCTTTCAGTAATCTTCTCCTCAAAGAAAACAGACAAGAAGCTTCAAAAATGTCTATTTTCAGTATAGCAATAATAGTAAGGGTCCAAAGTCATACTACAATCCATTGATAAATTGTGAAAATATAAACATTACATGACTATAAAAGGCAAAAAAAATGTAAAAGGACAGTGTTCCATTTGCGGATGGCTTTTTACTTCTCAATGAAGAGAGAGGGTAATTTTTTCTTCTCTAAGAATCTTGGATACAGAAGTCATTTAGAAGGCCTTTATCTTGCTTCTCTCACCTGCGCTTCCATAAAAAGATAATATTCTGATGATGAAGGTGGTTTCTGTAAAATCTAATGTTAAGTACTTTTACAGGTTTAAAAACCCTTGGAGTATGGAAAAAGAGCGAAGCCCATCCAGTGCAGCAGTAGCCTTCTTTCTTCTATTGTTGCTGCCGTGCTTGGTATTTTAGGCTTGCTTTACATTCATTCCCATGGCATGTTGTGCAGTCTATCCATGAAAGAGCAGTACACGATTTCCTGCAGTTCCTGCAGATTTCAGTCTCACTGATTCATTAACTGATTTCTAAACAGTGCACGTTTTATACACTCCATTATTTTCCTTAAGTTTTCTTAATGCACAGTTGAAAAAAAAAACTTTATACTTTGCAAAAAGGTGACCACAATATTCATCATAAGTCAATTCTAATAAATTGTATATTTTTAAACTTAATTTTATTGTTGTTGTATTACATCCAACCCCTTTTTCCTCCCCTCTGTCCCCTTCCCCACCCACCCACTCCCCCTCAAAGTCAATCCCACTTGTTGTCCATGTCCATGGTTCTTCCATGCTAGTTCCTTGACTAAACTGCTCCCTTTCTTTGCTTCCTCCTCTCCCCTCCCTTCTGCACCCTCCCCTCTGCCCACTGAAGTTCTATTCATTGTATTTACATATCTGGTTCTGTTTTACTTGTTTGTTTTGTTCATTATTGTCCTGTAATGGGTGAGATCATATGATATTTGTCATTCACTGACTGGCTTATTTCACTAAGCATAATACTCTCCAGTTCCATCCATGTTGTTGCAAAGGTTAGGAGTTCCTTCTTTCTTTCTGCTGTGTCGTATTCCATTGTGTAAATGTACCAAAGTTTTTTGATCCAATCATTCACTGATAGGCACTTAGGCTGTTTTCAGCCCTTGGCTATTATAAATAGTGCTGCTCTGAACATAGGGGGACATAGGGGTTCTTATGAATTGGTGTTTCAGGGTTCTTCAGATATAGTCCTAGTAGTGGAATTGCTGTTTCAAAAGCCAGTTCCATTTTTAGTTTTTAAAGAAAACTCCTTACTGTATTCCATAGTGGTTGCACCAGTCTGCATTCTCACCAACAGTGCATCAAGCTTCCCTTTTCCCCACATCCTCGCCAGCATTTGCTGTTTGTTGATTTGTTGATGATCGCCATTCTGACAGGTGTTACAAAGGTCCCAAAGGCATATATATGAAGGAATGCTCAACGTCACTAGCCATCAGAGAGATGCAAATTAAAACCACAATAGGATACCAGCTCACACACTTGTGAAAATTGTATATTTTTAATAATGCATTAGACCTAAGCAGGAATATATCAAACTATGATTTTAACAAAATGATTTTAATTGGTGCACAAATATAACAATAGATTTACTCAAGGAAAATACTACCTATGATCAACATTAACTCATTTTATAGATAAATTAATTCAAGTTAATATTGATACCGTGTGCTTCACTCTTAAATAAAAATAACATTGTAAAAATGGGTTTGCTAGTTGGCTTTCTGCCACTTTAGCAAACAATAATGATGTTTTTCATAAGCTGTTAAAATTATATTTGGGTGTAAAAATATAACTTTTAAACACCATTTCCATTATAGAGAGCTTCTCAATAGACCAAAGTTTACATTTGAAACATATTCTATGTTGACTTTTTTTGTTTCTGGGTTAGTGATATATCTGAAAATTAAATTTTCATAACAGAGACTTTTTTCTTTCAATCTCTTGATTTACCTTTACATTATGCATACCTTCTTCTTCTCTTCTGTTTTATAAAGAAATGACCTGTGTAACACATATTTTCATTTTCCCATTCAGCATTATAAAATAGTTATCCACTAGCCCTGGCTGGGTAGCTCAGTGGACTAGAACATCATCCTGAAATGCCCAGGTGGTTTCAGGTTCCCTCTCCTGTTGGGGCACATGCAAAAAGCAACCAACAAATACTACATAAATAGGTGGAATAACCAATAAATTTCACTCTCTCTCAAATCAATTTTAAAAAATTAAAATACTTGTTGATCAAGCCATATAAAGTTAAAAATGTTCATGACTACTGCTCACAATTTCTATCTCACCATGATCCATTGTGACCCACACCTTTCTGTCCATTTTCTTGAATGTGGCCACTGTGACAGCAGAGATCTTTTAATGGCAGCACTGAAGGTCACACCACCATGGTACACCTTGAACTATACAAAACAGCTCTTTTTCTAATAATATAATATTTTAATAGCTTTAATTTTTGTAATTCATTATATTGTGACTTTTTGCTTTGATGGTTTAGGCATTTGGACACTAAAAAAAAACCAATTTCCTCTGTTAATAGGTAAGAGCTGTATTTTTTTCCAAATGGAATTAGCATTCATTGTTTTCTATTGCCTCTTTCACGCTCTCTTCCTTTCAATAAAATCCTCAGGAAAAGAAAAAAATTGCATCATATTCTAGGTGACTAAGTTGAAGACTGTGCAATATTTTTAAAATTATTTTCAATAAATTCTTTTACATTTCTTCAAGTAAATAGCACTTTAGTTGAAGTATAATGTGCATGAATAAGAATAGTTACATGTACTTTATTTTTACCCTACTGTATTAGTCAGGGTTCACAAGAGAAATAGAGCTAATAGTATATATACTTATATACTTATACCAGAACCTATATTTATACCTATACCTATACCTATAATCTATCTAGTGAATTTAATGTAAGGAATCAGCTCATACTATCATGGAGTCTGGGTCCCACAATCTGTTGTCTGCAACTGGAAATCTAGAGAAGTTGATGGCATAGTTTCAGTCAAAGTCCAAAGACTTAAGAACCAGGGGAAACAATGGTGATTCACTAAGGAAAAAGTATAAACAGATATAAGTAGACTTCAGCCTATTTCTCTATTTTACTATTTTTTGCTGTTTGATGATATGCAACAGACTGTATATCCTTCAACATGAGTATTTAAAAAGTTATACTGATAAGACAATAGTTATATATTAGAATTGACTTACAATAATCAGTGTTTATTTAGAAATATTGAATGCAAACATAAGTATTGTAACTACTTTTAAAATAGTTTTCATATATAATCTACACTATCAAAGTGCTTAATTTTCTATAAGACTTATCAACTATATATTATATACAGATACACAGATGCATCTTATAAGCAGCTGTCAATTTACAGAAAATACAAGCAATGATTTTATTTTTCTACTACCAATTAAATGGTTAAAGGCTTTGTCATGTTTCTGCAGCACTTTTTTTTTTTATAACTATTTTTTAAGATTTTATTTACCATTTCCAGAGAGAGGGGAAGGGAGAGAGGCACAGAGGAAAAGAGGGAAAGAGACATCAATGTATGGTTGCCTCTCACCTGCCTCCAGCTATGGACCTGGCTGGAGACCTGGCTTGCAGCCTGGTTATGTGCCCTGGCTGGGAATCGAACTAGCGACCTTTGGGTTTCCAGGCCAGTGCCCCAACCACTGTGCCACCAGCCAGGGCTCTGCAGCACATATTTTTATAAATTAAAAAGAAAAAACTTAGACAAGCCTACATATTTGTCCCCTTCATTATACTGGGTAAGGTATGACAGAACAGCTAAAACCTAGGTTTTGCTTCCAGTAAAAAGTTATAAGCAGAATAATAATTATTAAATAAGATGAGTGATTCATTTTTGCCTGAAATCCAAAGAGCAAGTTAGTGCTTCGTTCTCAAGTTTTTCTCAGCATTCTGTTCTTGCTGCAAAGGGAAGACTTTCTATGACCAGAAAGAAGAGCCAAGCATAGAAAAACAAAGAGAAGTCTGGGAACAGAAACAAAGAGCTAAAGTGTGTGATGGTATGGACACTCCCAAAGATTAACATACTTGACAATATTGACATTTCATAGGATGAATCAAGCACAGAGTTGTGCAGAGCATATTAAACAGGGTGGACAGAAGAAGCCTTATAGCAGGGAACTATGCAAAGTTGCAGAGGGTGAGATAATTGCCTACAGCAAGCAATTAACCATATCAATGCAGAACATTGGCTGTAATTGAAATATATTCAACAAAAACATGGACAACTTTGACTGAATCTGAATAAAATGTATTTCCTTCTATTAAGAATTGTAAATTGACTATCAGAATGCAGTAGTGATTATTTATTTTGTGTATTTATTCTTATAATAATATGTTAAAATATGCATTTTCCCATCAGAGAGTATGATTGATTATTCTCCATAAATCTGTTATCTATTTGACAACTGAATTTTTAAAAACCTTTTTAAGTGCTTAATATCTAGACAACTGGGATAAATTTATTATAAGTTTTAAAGTGAAGTGAGCAATAAAAATAAGGGGCACCACTTACAAATCCTATCATCTCTTTTTGAGTCCCTTACAACCCCTACTGAAAGAATATGATTAATTTTGTAAAAGAAACACTGTACAAATAATATATGAAAAGTAAAATGTGTATATTAACTGATAACAATAATGGATAGGGTTGGCCAAAATGTTTGAGTATTTTTCCTATTATAGCTGTAGAATTCTTTAACTTCGTTTGAAACAATTTTGTTAGATTGTATTGTGACAGCTGTCATATCAGCACATATTTAAAAAAAAAGACTTACAAAGTTGGTGAATTTTTGTACAGTCATTTTAATATCAAAGATAGAAGATACATAATATTTTCATTATATTATGATTTATTACTTCAAGAAAGGTAAAAATGAAACTGTAATGCAAAAAATAAATTTGTCTACGGAGAAGCTGCTATGACTGATCAAATGTGTCAAAAGTGGTTTGCAAAGTTTCTTGGAACTATTGACATATTGGCCTAATAGTTCTTTGCTGTCAGGCTATCTCATGCATTGCAAGATGGTTAGCAACACACCTGGCCTCTACTCACTAGAATAGCCCACATACTCAAAATATCCAAATCAATGAAGTTATTGATAAAAGTGAAAAACAGCCCTAGCTGGTGTGGCTCAGTGGATTGGTGCTGGCCTGCTAACCCAAAGGTCACTGGTTCAATTCCACAGCCAGGGCACATAACCAGGTTGCAAGCCAGGTCTCCAGCCAGGTTCGTGGCTGGAGGCAGGTGAAAGGCAACTGTACATTGATGTTTCTCTCCTTTCCTTCCTTCCTCCCTCCCCGTCCCTCTCCCAGAAAATAATGAATAAAATATATTTTTTTTCAAATGAAGAACATGTCTTTTAGTTTATGGAAAAAAGCTAAAGAGACTTTTTGGACAACCCAATATTATATACTCAAGCTTAATTATTTATTTGTCTGACCCAAAAATAATTGCACTTTTTTCTTCTTCCCATGGAGCTTCCCCAAACTGAGCTTACTAATGATATCACATTATACAAAACTACCTGTGAAAAGAAGAAGAAGTTTATGGAATTTGCTTTCTATGGTTTTGAATTAGCTCATTTTAAATTATTGCCGACAAAGTTACCAAATAGAAATTGGCCAAATGAATTGTGTTACATGGTATAAAGCAAGTTATGCACTTACAATTCTACTCGATTATTTTGTCATTTCTGCCTATAAAACCTAATGACTTGGTAATCAGAATTTCTGATACCTACCTAAAGGAAATTCTATCAAGAAAAAGACCCAATGCACATCTTGAACTAATGCTTAGTTTAATATTTGTCCTCCCCAACGCCCCCCACCCAATATACTTTTTCTTATTGTAGGGTAGAAAATCAAGGCTAATTTTCAACTCTGGTTGTCAACCTCCTATATAAATTCTTATTGCATAAACTGTCACTCAAGCAAAATGAGGTTAAAAATTTTTAACTAATTTTTCTTACTCTTTTATATAATAAATTCAAACATGTATCCTTAAACCTCTTCTATGATTTCTTCCTAGGCTTTATATTAACTTGCATCCTTAAGGATCTCTAATTGATCCAGTAATTATTCTTTACATTTTAAATAATCTCCATTTAATAAATTTAATAATAGGCATAATAGCACAATAATAACTTCAGAATTACAGAATATGTTTGTATTTCAATAATCTCTTTAAATGTGCATAAAAATAGTGCTTCTGCTTCCTAAAACTGCAGATATGAACTCAGCTTTTGTTTGTTAAAATCACTTATAAATAGAAACTAATTTCAAAAATAGCACTTCAGAGTTAAGGTAATTAGAAAAAAAATCTGAAAGACAATGGATAAAATAAGACTAATTTTTTTAAACGCTATTTTTTAAACAAAGTCCCAGACTTATTGAGGTAAGACCATTTTCCCAAAGCTTGTGTTTTGCATCAATAACTTAAATGTAAAATGCCTTCTGTTAAAATAATACACATGTTCATGAAGTAAATTTTGCATAGAGCCAGCAAGAGCAGTTCATGTATTGCTTAAAGGTACACATGTATGCTTCAAGCATACACAATACAGGTTTTTCACAATTTGGAAGAAAAATAAAAACTGTCACTAGGAAGACTGCCATGAGGAAAGAAAAAATAATAGAAAAAATAAGCCTTCATAAAATATAAATGACACTGTTTTCAAGTTCCTTGTGTGAATCTTATTACATAAAGTGTCCAATAGCTAAAGGAAAGAAAATGCAATAATTTAAAATTCTTGCTGAAAAAATATATGGTAAATGTGTATTTATACTGTGTTTTATATTAGTTATAGATTATATTTGAAGAAATCACTTTTATTGTGTACATGTACTATTGAGCATAAGGAAAATCTAGCTTGAAAAACAGATAAAATACAGAGGATACCAAGAAATATGTTTTTAACTTATCTTAAATCTTATTACTTTTTATTCTCAGTTGATATAAAAATAAATACATTTATATAAATAGGAAACAGCACAATAGAGTAAATAATATAAGCAGCCTGTGTCTTTACAAGGTAGCTGTTTGCCTTATATAATTATATACTGGAAACATTTAATAGAAAATTAGAGTTCTAAGACTAAATAGGAAGATATGGTTAGAGAAAAAAGAAAGTACATAACCTGGGTACTTATAGGAAAAGATAATATTACACATCTAATCTTTCTTTTATATCATTTCATGGTAGAAAGCAATTGAATATAAACTATTCCATCTTTAAACAATAACACAATCTATTTTTTAACACATTTTTGTTACTCTTTCTTATTGTACACACCTCCCGCCACTAGAATATTTCATATACCCATATTATTCTGCCATATTAGAAGACTAAGAGCCCTAGCTGGTGTAACTAGGTGAATTGTGTGCTGACCTTTGAACTGAAGGGTCACTGGTTTGATTGCCAGTCAGGGCACATGCCTGGTTCATGGACCAGGTCCCCAGCTGGGAGCATGAGAGAAGGCAACCAGACATTGATGTTTCTCTCCCTCTCTTTCTCTCTTCCTTCCCCTCTTTCTAAAAGTAAATAGATAAAATCTTAAAAAAAAAAAAAAAAAAGACTTAGAGAAGAATTGCATGCTTATGGGTGGCTGTTTTAAGTAAGAAAGTGACATTAGCTAATTTTTGTTATTAAAGCTAACACATATATGTAGAGAATTGTATGGGCAAGGACCATAAAGAACCAGTTCATGTATTAGGTTTCTACTAGTGAAGTTTACCAAAAACAAACAAACATATATTGGGATAAGTAGGGGCAAAAAAAAAGGATGAAAGGAAAGGATTCGAGAGAAATAATATCAGTGATAACACCAGCTGGACTTCCTGATGTGGAAGGTGACAGAAAACCATAAATTAAGGCTGATTCCTTGCTTTAGGGTTTGAGGAAATGAGATGACAGTGATATCTGCCAAAACTGGAATGACTGATAAAGAAATTGAATTTTGTTTCTTAATTGGTATGGCAGGTTGTATTTTCAAAAAATGGCTATAGCAACATTTCTGATCTCATGTTTACTTGAGAGCCTTGTAACTCTCCAGCTACAGGAAAAGACCCCTTCTCATTTGAATCCATGTGGATCATTATGACTTCATTGACAAATCAAATGCAATAGAAAACATGTTGCATGACCTTTGAGGCTAGATTGTCAAAGTTAACCTCACTCCCAATGGCTCAGCCAGCCATCAGGTTCTAAGAAAGCAAAGGTTACATGGAGAAGATTGTGCAGGCTCTCAAACCAATGGCCCCAGTTACGGTCTCAGCTGAAAACCCCCAAAACCACCTCACATGATAGTGAAGGGGCTTTCAGATGATTCCATACCCCAGCTTTTGAGATGATCCCAGCTGACAGCAAGTGCAGCAGACACAAGCCATCACTACCATGACCTGCCAAAAAGGTAGACCTGTGAGCAAAATAAGTGTCATCATGCTTTAAGCTTTCAAGTTTTGAGTTATTATGTGCCATAGTAACTGGAACAGTTGCTTCACTAGTGTTTTTATCTGTGTGTATGTAAGTGTGTATGCTTTTAGAGGGAAGGTAGTTCATATGTTTGATCAAGAGTTCAATTTTGGCTGGTTTGATTCCCCAGCCAGGGCACATAAGGACATCTCAAGCCAGGTCTCCAGCCAGGTCTGTAGCTGGAGGCAGGTGAAAAAAGCAACCATACATTGCTATCTTGCTTGCTCTCTGCTTCTCCCCTTTCCTCTCTCTCTAAAAATAATAAAATAACTTTTTCAAAAAAAATAATAAAAGCAAAAGAGTTCAGTTTTGATCATGTATGTGAGAGATATGCAAGTTAATATGTCAAGTATGCAACTGCATGTAAGTTTGGAATTTAAAGGAAAACTTAGCCCAGAAATAATAAAATAAATACAAAATCATTAGCATAGATTATAAATAATAATACCTGGCTGGAGTGTATAAATGAGTTAATTTTTTAAAGTGCTAAAAATGTTACATAGAATAATTGTGCTAATTATTAAAATGTATGTTATGCTCCTCAAATTATCAGGCCTCGGGTATTATATATTGGCACTCAACATACTTCTACAATGATATAATCTAACAATAACAGTGACAGAAATTATTTAATTTGCTAGATGCTAAGTCTTGTGCAACAATGCTAAGCCATACATACATATGATCTAATTTCATCATCAGATTCAATCTATGAAACTTTATTTCTTTTATTTCCCTCATTAAAAAAGGAGAAATTAGGTGCAAGGCAGAAATGTGACCAAACCATGTTAGTAAGCAGTGGCTGGTAAAACCCTAGTTCTGGCCTAATTCCATATGATTCCAGATAAGTTGTACTGGTCTTTTCCTATAAAGGTTGTCATATGCTCATATCTAAAATGGTTTTCTATTACTCATATATACACATATTTTTCACACTATATTTTTCATATATACTGAATGTTAATATAACAAAAAGTTAAACATTTTTAAAAATTTAGAGTATATTATATAATATAGCTTGATCAGAGCTGAATTTTTATTTTCCTTCAATTACTTCATCATTTTGGAACTTGAATCTCCTTAATAATTGATGCTTTTCTTTAATTTTTGAAACAACATGTTGGGAAATTTTGGAAAAATACATAGGCCTTTTTCATAAAATAAATAATAAAAACATTATTACTTCTTCCTTGACATTATATTGCATTTTTCTTTAATTATTGAAAGAAAAATGAAATGCAATCTTATATCTTATAAACTTGACAGTTTAACAGTCATACAAATTATGAACTATGGAGAGATATATAATGTTCTGAAATAGGATATTTGTGGTATTACACAGGTAAAAAATTTGATACTCAACTACTACATTAGCTGCAGTAGTTTCTGCTGTGTTAGTTTATATTACTGAGGAGATTTTGAGTAAACAAAAGACCCCAAACATCTCCATATTCCACACTGATTTAAGGAACTCTGACTCATATCTTTAGAAGTTGTGGCAGTTTTGATGATTCTAAGCGTGTTTCTATCATTGTTTCTATTACTACTGGAGCTGTCGGCAACTCAGGGAAAAATACTGTTTTTCAAAGACAGAATTTCTTTTTTATTTAATGTTTAATGCATTTTTTCTATTACCGTTTAGACTCCTTCTACTCCCCCCACCCCAGCAATCACCACTCTATTGTCTGAGTCCTTTTCCCTTTTTGCTCAATCCTGCCACCTCCATCCTCTCTTGACAGCCGTAATTCTGCTATTTACTTACATTTTTTCTAAACCCCAACTTTATATTTTGACCCATGGTGCAATGAGTTTTGAGAATTCATAGGCCCTGTTCATGTTGTGTAAATATACACATGAACATTTTGATGACAATCAATTGCTTTTCTTCTCCTTCAACCCTTTCTCTTTTCACCACTCCTCGTAAGATATTATCAGGATGAAGCTGTAAATTATCTCCATTGGGAAGGATTCATACCTCCTGAGTCTGACTTTAAAATTTAAGTCCAAGCCATTAAACAACTTTTATTCTTTTTTTAAATTTTTTATTGTTGCTGTATTACATCCATCCCCTTTTGCTCCCCTCTGTCCCCCTCCCCACTACTTTTATTCTTTTGCAACAGCCCCAAAGGAGTATAATTTTTACATTTACATGACTTAAGTTTTCTTTGCCTAGAAAATACTTAGAGTTCCACTATAACTTCATTCTCCCAAATTATGGTTTAGTAAAAAATAATGAAAATATTAAATATATTAATTTAATTATATTTCAAGCAAATTATTTTTACGATTGTTATTTTATTATAATTTTCTGTTTTTCTCTTTTGATTATTTATTTATGCTTACCACATATGCAGTTTTTCTTTATGTAATACGTCTTCCCTTATAAGATAGAAAAGGTTAATAAGAAAGATCATTGATATGACATTCTGGAACCATCACATGATATTTTTTATTTTCTTTTATTATAACTTAATAATTGGAAAACAGAGCAAGGGATGCTTGGTGGCTTGGAAAAGAGGAGAAAAATACACAGAAAAGTTTTTGCTATCCTGCTAGACCAAAATAAGTATAGTTAAGATCCACATAACATTTCTGTCAATGATGGAAAGCCTGTACAATGGCGGTCCCATGAGATTATAATGGAGCTCAAAAATTCCTGTTACCTAGGATGTCATAGCCTTCATGACATAATAAGGAAACACATTATTCTCATGTTTGTAGTGATGCTGGTGTAAAGGAAGTTACTGCACTGCCAGTCACATAAAAGTATAACACAATTAGGTACTGTACATATATAATAATTGTAGATGGTAATAAATGATCATGTTACTGGTTTATGTATTACATTCTACTATAATTTTGTCATCATTTTAAAATGTACTCCTTTATTTATTAAAGAAAAAAGTTGGCTGTAAAACAGTATGTTGTCATACCAGCAGCAGCCTCTTCCATCCCATGCATACTAAGTGCTTGCTTGCATCATCTTCTTTTCAGTTTGATTTAATCTCATGTCATTTTTAATAGCAACATGCCATATAAGCTTCTACTTAGCTTGGGAGCAATAAGTTATACCATATAGCCAAGTGTGTAGTAAGATATGCAATCTAGGTTTCTGTAAGTATGCTGTCTGATGTTCACACAATAATGAAATTGCCTAATGACACATCCCTTTTGTTAAATGGTGTATGACTGTATTGACAAACACATTTAAAAAATAACTATTAATCTTCACATGATTTCACATGATAATATTTATGACTTTTTTCACTAAATTACCTGGTTTCTGGTTCATAGGCATAATACCTTCTATGTCATGAAGAACTGGTATAGAGTGACTTGGTGATCTCATCTGGAAACATGTTTGTTGCAAGGGCAGTGCACCAACCACAAAGAATAACATTTCATGGACACGCTAAATTGGCAGTCAAGAGCAAGGCTCCTAACTTCAAGTTAAAAATGGTGGGGCAGGAAGATACTGAGTTCACCCCCTGTCATTGACACCAAAACAACAACTACACATAGAGCAGATATCTACCTGAAGACTAGCAAAACAGATGTTCTGCAACTATGAATATAAAGAGAAAAAAAACAAAACAAAACAACTCACTGAAACAGCCAGAAGGGGTAGAGACTAAGCCTAGACAGGACTTACACTCCTCATGTGGTGAGTCACAATGGAAGGTATATCACAACCTCAGAGGTTGTCCCAAAGAGCAAGGGATCTGAGCCCAGCAGACCTGCACCAGGAGGAGGAGCCCCCATAACATTTGGCTTTGAAAACCAGCAGGGTATATGTCTGGGAGAGCCAACCAGCTGTGGGAAACCCAGGTTGTGCTTTTCTCACTCCCAACAAAGAGGCAGCAGTTTGAAAACCACATAGGTCATGTGTGAATATGATACATTGACCAATTTTAAGGTTGGAACTTTCTCCCAAGTCAGAGGTGCTAGAGGGCCATTTTGTCCCACTCTTTCTTTAATCTAGTTGGTAGGACATGGGTTATGACATTCTTCATTAACATTGCTAACACTGTTCACCCCACCCTACCATTTCCTTGAGGACCCCCAGGGCTAGCACCAAGTTGGTGGGCTCAGTCAGCACCAGCACACACTAATGTTTCTGCAACAGCGTGGCTGAGCCTTGCAGCCAGCCAGTGAAGGCTTGTCTTATACGCTGTGATTGTGTGGCCAGGCCTCAAAGTCAGGAGGCCAGAGCCCAACCTTGTCAGCCAGTGTGCACATAGAAGTCATGGCCCAGCCACAACAGCAGGCCACACTAATCTACCCAAGGAGTACCTCTGGAGCACCTGGTTTTGGCAATAAGGGGAGCTCCATCACTGGACCCCACAAGATATCTTATAAATGAGACCACTTTTTCAAAACAAGGAGATCTAGCTGACCTATTTAATACATTAAAAATAAACAAGTCAAATAAGGAGAGAAAAGAATATGCTCCAAACAGACAAAATAAAAACAAAAACAGAAAAAGAGAACTGAATGAAACTGAGGTAAATTATCTACTAAAGGTTCAAAATAATAGTCATAAAGATGTCTTTCAATCTCTCCAGAGACATGGACAAACTTAGTGAGAACATTAACAAAGAGATAAAAAATATTTCTAAAAAGACCTATCAGAACTAAAGAATTTAATAAATGAAATGAAAAATATAATGGAGAGAATCCACTACAGATCAGATAATGAAGAATGGATCAAGGCCCTGGCTGGTAGCACAGTGGTTAAGGCGCTGGCCTGCGAACCCAAAGGTCGCAGGTTCGATTCCCCAGCCAGGGCACATAACCAGGTTGCAAACCAGGTCTCCAGTCAGGTCTGTGGCTGGAGGCAGGTGAAAAGCAACCATACATTGATGTCTCTCTCCCTCTCTGCCTCTCTCCCTTCCCCTCTCTCTAAAAATAATGAAATAAAATCTTTAAAAAAAAAAAAAAAAAAGAATGGATCAGCAATCAATAAAACAGAATAGTGTAAATTACCCAATTGGAAAATCAAAAAGAAAAAAAAAAAAAAAAGAATTTAAAAGAATGAGGATGGCATAAGAGACCTTTGGGGCAACATCAAGCATACTAGTATTCTAATCATAGGGTTCCCAGAAGCAGAAAAGAGAGAAAGAGACAGAAAACCTATTTCAAGAAATACTGGCTAAAAACTTTCCTAACTTGGTGATGGAAGCAAACATCAGAGTCCAGGAAGCTCAGAATCTCAAACACAATGAACCTAAAGAGATCCACACCAAGCAAGACACATTATAATTAAATTGTTAAAAAGTAAAGATTAGGAAAGAATCTTAAAAGCAGCAAGGAAAAACTAGTTACATACAAGGGAATGCCTATAAGACTATTAGCTGACTTTTCAACAGTTACTTTGCAGGCCGGAAGGGACTGATGCAATATAATCAATAGAATGAAATGGAAAAACCTACGGCTAAGAATACTCTCCCCAGCAAGGTTATCATTCAACATTAAAAAAAGAGATCAAGATTTCCCCAAACAAGCAAAAGTTTAGGAGTTCACTACCACTAAACTGTCATTACAGTAAATGTTAACAGGAGTTCTTTCAGTGAAAAAGAAAATGCCAAAACTAGAAAAAGAAAATATATGAAAAAAAATCTCACTAGTAAAGGCAAACATATGGTAAAGATAGTAGACCAATGATTATAAACTTAGTATGAAAAAAATCAAAATGGCAATAAGTACATACCTATTAATTAAATGTAAATTAACTAAGTGCTCCATTGAAACAATATACAGTGACTGAATGGACAAAAGCACAACACTCTTACCTATGTTGCCCACATGAGACTACAGACTGAAAAGCACATACAGACTGAGAGTAAAGGGGTGGGAAAAACTATTTCATAAAAATGGAAACAACAAAAGAAGTTGGAATAGTAATGCTTATTATACACAAAATAGACTTTAAAACAAAGGTTATAACAAGAGATAAAGAAGTAACCAGCAATTCCATTTCTGGTTGCTTATCTGAAGAAAACAAAACATTAATTTGAAAAGATATGCACCCCAATGTTCATTGCATCATTATTTACTATAGCCAAGACATGGAAGCAACCTAGGTGCTCATCAATAAGTGAATGGATAAAAAAAAAGTGAGGGTTGGGTTGGTGGGTATGGGCAAAAATGTGAAGGAGATTAAGAGGTATAAACTTATAATATGCTACAGATTTTTAAAGTACAACATAGGAGATACAGTTAGTACTATCACAATAACTTTGTATGATGACAGATGGATAATTAACTTTTTATGGTGATCACTTTGTAAGGTATATAAATGTAAAATCTCATTATATTAGACACCTGAAACTAATATAATATTGTATATCAACTACACTTTATTTAAAAGAATT
Source organism: Noctilio leporinus (assembly GCA_004026585.1). Classification (NCBI taxonomy): domain Eukaryota; kingdom Metazoa; phylum Chordata; class Mammalia; order Chiroptera; family Noctilionidae; genus Noctilio; species Noctilio leporinus. The sequence continues at coordinate 671,746 of PVIW01000083.1, read as the reverse complement.
CAGAATGAAAAAAGAAGTGGTATAAATTAAACTAATTTAATAGTAATGCCTAAATAGAACTAAAATCCAGTCAAATAAATCAATTTGATTTTTCTTTAAAAATTATCAAACAGTATAGGGTCTAAATAAACATCTCACATTTACATTTTTTCACAGTGTATTTTATATATTTATCATTTTCATATATTAAGATCTATTTAAATAAAAGGTAATTATTATCAAATTTCATTAATTTCAATGTTTTTACTTCTTAATTTTCTTCAGTTATACACAGGAAACAATTAGGTTGAAGTCATGAAAGGTTGATACATTCAAATTTATAATATAAACAAGCTGTAAGTAAAGAATTATTTGTACAGTAAATAAATTAGTTAACTTGGCTAATTCTAAATGTAACCCATAGGACAATGCCAAGAAAAAGCAAGGTAGAGTTTTCATGGTGGAAATTCTCATAACCTCTAATTACTTTGCATTATCTGTGGTCCCAGTCCTTTCTGAAAACTATGTATGAATTTGATTCTTAGAAATTTAGATTGTGACATGTAGAAACCCCATGAGGTACATGGAGAGTGAAACAATGGATCCAAGTAAGAACAATGATGACTTGACTAATTTTCATTACATCTGTATCATATTGTACTTTATTTCTGGAAATATCACTGATAACAATATAGCCTGGTGGTTGAGATTATGAATTTTGGGGTTAGTCACACTTGTTTTTTAGAGTCAACTAAAAACCAAGTTCCAAATTTCCTAGTTTTAAAACAAATCACCTATCTGTGTCATCAGCTCAGTCCCCTACATTTGGAACTTAATATTGATTTTGAATCTTATCCTAGGATTCATGATAACAGATCAGTCTGTAAATCCCTTCCATCTTTATTAGAAATGTCTCTTATATTCTTTCCCTTCTATAATTAAATTGTGTTTTCTGTTTCTATACTAGTCAAGGTTCTTGTTTTTATAAACCTAGGTTACTTAAGTAAATCCCAACATCTCTCTATGTAGAGGATTTGGTCCTTGGCCCCAGTTCTTCATTCCTTCTCTGAATCACAATGGTACTGGAACACTCTTTGCTATGTGCCACTGTGGTACTACCAGACTGGGCTAAGTATATTTTCCCACCTTGCTGATGTTGGATTTGGCCATTGACTTGCTTTGGCCACTGGAATGTGGATGGAAGGAACAACTAGTTCTAAACTGAAGCTTTGAAGTCAGCAGGTGTTTCTGCTTATGCTTGTGTCATCACCAAGAAAAATGTCCCCAGTCTTTGGATGAGACACTGTGGGGCAGACCTGAACTCAACCTGTAATCTATAGCAAGCCAAGACAGCTTGTGACCTGACTCCAAAGTGATTCTGAAGACCTGCCAAGCTATGAAAGAGAAGCTATAAAGGTTTATTGCCGTGAACCGCTGATAGTGTGAGGATTTTTGTTGTATAACGAAAACTGACTAATACTCTGCCTTTAGGCTCTTTTTCCTCTGTTTAATAGAAAATGCCCCTGCCACTTTTAACCTCCTATAATACTATTGGAGCTTTCCCTTCACCTCAAATGTTTTATTGTTCCCAATCACCCAATGAAAAATCCAAACGTTTTACCCTGATTGTTCACAACCTCACCACTACTTACCTTTCCTAACATATCTTCAAGTAAACCTAAAAAGAAACTATTTCAGCACACCAATGAACTCATTGCTCCAAGTTTTGTCATTTATTTCCTCATTACCCACCCCTTTCCTAAAAGTACCCTTCTTATTCCATCTCTTGAGTGATAAATATTTGAAAAATTTTAAATGTCTATAAATAATAGTTGCTTCCTGTGCAGGATCTCAAAGGCATTTTTGTAACATTGTAGGAGGATTAGGCCATTGATGTCCATACAGGGACCAAGTGATGATGGTACTTTCCACACTTTGCTCCTAAAATCCTGTGAGCAGCAAATGCTAAGTAACCTTTTAATATCATTTAAAGAGCTTCCACATACATGGCACTTTTAGGCTGCTCCAGCCAGACACTAGTGTTTTAACTGTGTTTCCCATGTTACATATATGTTTAAAAGGCAATTGCATGGTATACTTCTCATGTGAAAACAGAAGACAGAAGATAAAGACTGTTCATTTTCCATTAGTCCTAATGATAATTTTATTTGCTCCTGTATGATTACAATTATAATTCTAAATATTTTTGTTATTGTTTCTTAGCATTTGAGCCCACTCTTTAAAGACTTTCAAGCTAGCCTGATACTCACTTTATACCTTAATGACTTTCTTCCCAATCACAGAATTATACCCAACTGATCAAGTCATAAATGTTCTCTACTATTTTTCCCTTATCAGAATGACTGCTTTAATATGTTAGCTTTTATATAAATTTGCTATTTAAGTTAATATCTTGAAATCACTTAGTCAGACATTGACTTCTGAAAAGTTGAACTAGTCTTTTGTAACTTGAAAACCTAAATGGTATCCTACATATTTTAGGTGAAATATTAGAGTAGAGAGAACAGGTTTGCATGAAAATACAAATGCCAAATATAACTCTACCAACTAACAGTTTTCTAGTACAAGTAAATATAACGCTCTACACCCTAATTAACATATGAAAGGGTAGAAAATGGGGAAAGTGGGTGTGTAGGTACTAATACCTAATACATTTGAAACAAAGTATTTGCTTAATAACCCTTAGTTATCAATCTCACTTCACTGACCTAAAACTCTAAATATATATATATAAATATATGAATATTCATATATATATATGAATATTATATATATATATATATATAATATACAAAGGTTTTCACATGAAAAGTTTGGTTCATTCTGAGCACTTCCCCACCTACCACATTGTTTCAACTCATGGTTACAATGTTATAATGTTTATCATGTTCCATGACTGATTTCACCAAGATTTCAATATCCCATTGCAATCTCCACCAAACCCTGATAACCCCGATCAGAAATCAAAGCACTCAGAACCAATTTGTCCCTAGAAATGCAGAACAGATAACCTGGGCATCACAGCACAGAACTATGTGTCTTCCAGACTTCCAGAGGGTAAAGTATCTATTAAATTGGGAGAAAAATTAAATGGGAAATGAACATACCACTTTTGTTTGATTTTAATTTAGATGTTCTTTCCTAGCACAGATTAAAATTGACAAAAGTTCTATTTTATCTAACTAGGTAACAGCCTGAAAATCTGAATTTAAGTAAGGCTGCTTTAAGAAAGCTCTGTAAAATTTCACAGCTCCAAAATTCATACAATGATGTCACAGTGGAGGTTTGATAGCTCACCCCTGCTGGGCACTCAATAAATATCTGACAACAATTGATTAAACCACAGATGCAGTTCAATGATTAAACTCCACACACCTCTTATGCTATATCAGTAACAAACAGCTGTTTACTTACTTTATCAAAAACAAACAAACAAACAAACAAACAAAAACCACCAACTTCAGCATCAATGTGATGACCATAGAAATAGCATGTCATTGTCTGAAAACTTTATGGTAAATTTTCAGTTTACAAATGGAATCTGACTAGTAGCCTCTGATCCAAACTTTTCCACATCTCCCTGGATGCCCAGAAAGGAAGAGGATAAAATAGTTTTTGCCCTTGCTGGTGGCACAGTGGATAAGGTGCCAGCATACAAACCCAAATGTCGCTGGTTCAATTCCCAATCAAGGCACACAATCAGATTGCAAGCCAGGTCTCCAGCCAGGTCTGTAGCTGGAGGCTGGTGAAAAGCAACCATACATTGATGTCTCTCTCCCTCTCTGCCTCTCTCTCTCTTCCCTTCTTTCTAAAAATAATAAATGAAAATTTTAAAAACATTTTTAATTAAAAAAGTAGTTTTTTATATAATAATGTTAAGATCAAGTCACTAAACTTACTGCCAAAAAATAAAGAGAAACTTTAAGTAAGAAAAGGCATAGAGCTCCAACGACAAACCTAATTAATTGACCCATGTTTTCTGCTCTAGCCTGTGAAACAAAGCAAGCTTTGTTGCTCTGATCATGAAAGTAGGTAGACAATGGCTCCAATTCACAATTTCTTAATTATGAAGCAGCAGACCTGTACTCAATACTGTGGATGCTTTGTGGTATTGGCCAAATTATTTCACTCTCATTTCCTAACTATGATCAGGATAGAATATTGCTAGAAATGATGCCATAATTTGTATAATGCAATTTGCCTTCTGGTCGTGTCAGAGCAATAAGATGATAAATCTATACAATGCAAAGAATCCTTAGCAAAAATATAAGTCACTTATGTGATTCCTGAGTGAAAATGCTAGTTTTAAACAAAGAATAGTGTGAAAATAAACAACATTTGGCAACACTGGAAAAACAAAGGTCTTGCAGCAGAGAATGAAAAAATTATCCTGAAACTCAAATGAAAAGTGTTTCTATTGGGGAAAGATGTTTTAGTGTAACCTTAAAAATGCTAGAAAGCCTTCTTTGTTGCCCTCAATAGGTTATGGTTATAAAGAAGTTTGACAGCTAACAAACAAAAGCAAGAAGCAGGAAGAGTGAAACTCAAAGGAAAGCATACATATGAGATCCCCTGCACTAAAATGTTAGCTTTGTGGATCCAAGATGACAAAGGAGTAAGTGGAAGCTGCACTGGCCTTCTCCCATGACCAATCTGGAATTGCCGCCCAGTTGTAGAAAGGTCATCCTGAAAAATCAACTGAGTGGTGGCTGGGGGTAGGCCTTGTAATCACAGACAGACAGGAGCCACTTCACCACAATGTGACTTGTACTGAGAGTGGTGGTGATGTGAGAATCCTGGCTGGGCTCTGAAAGCATGGAGAAATATGTAGGCAGTCTGGGGCTTCCCCCGATAAGTGAGGGATCTAAGCTCAGGGCTAGGCTCCCCAGCCTACAGCACAATGATGTGAACCATAAATAAATCTTTTGAGATGCCAAAGGGTTAAAATGACTATGTTATGTTACCTAGAACTAAATATCTTAAAGATAACGGAAATATCTGCAAACAGTTGGAAATTAATCAACATGCTTCCCAATAATCCATGAAGCAAAAAACAAACCGCAACAAAGTTTAGGAAATATATTGAATTACATTTCACTCAAAGAAAATACTACATAGAAAAATATGTGAGCTTCAGCAAAATCATGTTTTGAGGAATATTTATCCATTAAGCATCTATGTTAGAAAACTGGAGCTTAAATCAGTGATCTAAGATTCCACTTAACAAAAATAAGTAAAAAATAGGAAATAAAACTAGAAATAGGCAGAAGGAAGTATATAATGAGAAAAAATAATGAAACAGAAAAAGAAGAAATACAGTCAAGTAAATCAATGAAACCCAAGTTGATTCTATTAATAAATCAATGATTGATTTATTAATAATAATTTTTCAAAATGACCAATATTGGGAATGAAAGAAGAGATTTCACTACTGACCTTATGGATATTAAAGAGAAAGTAAGAAAATATTGTGTATAAATTCATGTCACTAAATCCAACAGCTTAGATAATATGGTAAAATTCCTTGATTAACACAAATAATGCATATTAAATTAGAAATGTGGTTGAGATTCCTATTATACCCCAGTACTAATCCTTTTCTTCCATTGCAAAAATAACCCAAATTATTTACCGCTTCCTTATAGCCTTGTTATTCACCACATAATTTTGTAGTATCCTCCCTTCCTTATTCTGGGGTCAGCCATGTGACTTGAGCTTTTCATCCAAATAACTGAGAACTATGTTTAGATATAGTCATGTCCAAAGTCCATATACTATCTGCCCCTTACCTGAAAATTTCTGCAAGGTAAAGCTGAAAATTGTTTACTTTTTCTTTATGCCTCAGATGAAATATTAATTCCAAAGGAAAACCATCTCTGCCTCTCAACTGCAAACATTAGGTCCTTGTCTTAATTCCTTATTTACCACACCCTTCATAGCTTAGACCAACATACAGTTCTGGAGATCAGAAGTCCAAAATCATTTTCAATGAGTCAAAATCAAGGTGTCAGCTGGTTTCTAGGAGAAGTTCTGAGGAACCATCTGTTTTCTTGCCTTTTTCCAGCTTCTAGAAGCCACCTGCATACCTTGGCTCTTGACTCCTTCCTTCCTTCATTTTAACTGGTTGCTTCCATGATCACAGCTCCTACTTGTAACTCTGATATTCTCTTCTTATAAGGACCCTTATGATTACACCAGACCTATTGGGATAATCCAAGACAATCTCTCCAGCTCAATATGTTTATCTTAATCATAACTACAAAGCTCACTTTGCCATTAAAGGTAACATTCATAGGTTCTAAGGATTAGGGTGTAAACATCATTGAGAGGCCATTATCCATCCTACCATAGTCCCTGTTATATGTGCTAATATATAACCTGTAAGTACTTTTGTAATCCAAAACATATAAGTCTTTGCAGAATAAACATTATTTGTAATAACTTGTTTAATATTTATTTTCCCTTCTTGGCTCTACTTTTAATGAGTACATTGAAAAATATGCATGCATGTCATGTAAAAGAAAGTGGGTATGTTTTGACAACTATGACATCTGTATTTTGAAGTTCTGAAAATACACCTGACTAGATAAAGAAATCATGGGTGCAACTCATGGATTTAATTTACCATCTCAGTGGTAGGCTGGATTAGAGATGAGATTATTCTACCAGAAACAAAGGGGAACAGAGAAAATAATACAGAATGAAGAAATGCTGTTGGACTTCTGGTATTCTACAGGACAGAACTATATCTATCAAGTTGTGATATGTACCCTTTGTCTTTCAAGAAAATAAAAGAATGACCCTCCCCCACCCAAAGGTAATTCAGAGACAATCACGGCTGCTACTCTCATGATCCAAAAGGCAAGGCTGGTTCTTCCCCAATTTCTGAAGGTTCCAGTAGGTCAGGCTGCCCCAGTATAGGGCCATAAAAGCAAAAGCCATAAAGGCAGGACAATTTTGTGGGAAGAACCACAAAAAGTAATATAGTATGTGTACATGTATGTATGTAAATTATATATGTCCAATATTTCCTACCTTTGGAGGGTATTGCCAAATTAAATTATAAAACTTATTTATTTAAGATTTTATATATTATTTTTAGAGAAAGGGGAAAGGAGAAAGGCAAAGACGGAGAGAGACATCAATTGTATGGTTGCCTTTCACCTGCCTCCAGCTATGGACCTGGCTAGACCTGGTTTGCAACCTGGTTATGTGCCCTGGCTGGGGAATCAAACCAGCGACCTTTGGGTTCGCAGGCTGGCTGGCACCTTACCCACTGTGCTACCAGCCAGGGTGCCTAAATTATAAAATTTAAAAGTTTTCTAGTCTGATAGGCTTAGGGAGAAATATATATATTAGTTGGATATTGCTAAAATTGTCAGAAATTAAGGTTAAAATCATCATTTTTTTCTATTTGAATATGTTCTTCCTAAACCTACACATGTTACTGTTTGAATATGCTTTCATTACATATATTAGATGTTTAAAGTTATGAAAAAGGGGCCCTGACTGGTATAGCTCAGTTGGCTGGGCATCATGGTATAAAGCAAAGGTCACCAGTTCGATTCCCAGTCAAGGCACATACAGCCTAGGTTGTAGTTTTGGTTCCCAGTAGAAAGTAGTAAGGCAATCAATCAATGTTTATCTCTCATACTGATGCATTGATGTTTTTCTCTCTTTCTTTCTCCCTCCCTTCCCCTCTCTCTAAGAAAGGTTATAAAAATATAAACTTAAGATTAATCAGTTGAATCATTATTTTAATAAACTTTTATTTCAACAGTAATTTTTTTTAAAGATTTTATTTATTATTTTTAGAGAGAGGGGAAGGAAGAGAGGTAGAGAGGGAGAGAAACATCAATGTATGGTTGCCTTTCACCTGCCTCCAGCTACAGAGCTGGCTGGAGACCTGGCTTGCAACCTGATTATGTGCCCTGGCTGGGAATCGCACTAGCAACCTTTGGGTTTGCAGACCGGCACCTTATCCACTATGCCACCAGCCAGGGCTTTCAACAGTAATTATTTTTAATGGTATGTGAAGATGTAATCTCCAAGATCTTTTGGTAACTAAATCTTAGACTTATATTAACTTAGATTGATGACTATTCTTAAGATACCTAAGCAATTTCTAAGATCAAATACTGAAATATAAAATAGTAAGCCTTGTTTTTCAGGTCCTATGTATTTGGGTTTGTTTAGAGCTGTGTTCATTTTTGGCCATATTCACAAGTTATAGTGTAAGGACATAAATGGTTATAAAATTTGGAAAATGTATATTCCTAAGAGTAACTATAAAATTCTGACCTTTAACAGACAGTTCACAATGACCTACTTCATAGTTTTCTCTGTGAAATAAAAGTTAATATAGTAAAATATCTAATGAATATATGTTAATGAGATGCTTCTGGAAGAAATAGTGGCAGAGAAAAAAAAAAAAACTTTCTATTCAAAGCAAAACAAAATTTCTTTTTGTAAGGAAAAGAGGGTAGTTTTGTCCCAATATTAAATGTTTAGTTGTTCCATCTGAAAAACAGGAAAGTGTAGGAGGAAACCTGAATGAGTATAGAAGGCTATAAAGTTTCATGAAGAGGTAATTTTATTTGTTGTGCTCAGAGCTATCAAAGCTTTGATGTGTCTATTTACAATAATGTTTTGAAAAGTGCTTTTGTATAAAATAGTATATTGATGCAAAATTAGAGCAAGTTTTTCCTCTCTGTTAGAATAACAAATTTTCTTGAATTATTGGTTTGCTCTTAATAGGTTGTAAAAGCTATATTGTTGCCTTCTGAACAACCTGCCTGGAAGGCAAACATTCTGTGTCAAACCAGAATTGTTTTTAGTGCTTTATTTTGACTTTTTCATGACCTTAATTACTTAAAAGAAAATAAGCTTTTCTCACTTTGTGCTATGATTCTTTACAACATCCTATGTATACTTTAAAATCTTTTATTGTTACTGATTTTTGTTTGACTTTATTCTGCATACTTCAAAACAAGCAAATTTTCTTGGCAGTTACACTATTTTTTAGTGAACTTTGATCAGATCTTTTGCCTTTGAAACTTGTTAATAATAAGTTAATCATGACTATTTTAAACTCCTGTTTCCTCTTTACAGAGTTTTTTGTTTTATGCTTCTTGGAAAACACTTTCAAATCATCTATAGACCAGAATGCTTTGTATTCAAAAAGGAATTGTCTCAGAGACCTTAAAAAATGACTTTGCCAAGTACTTTTGGCATAGATTTCAGGTGGCATTGTTTAATAACTGAGCTCATAGCATTAGACTGAGTCAGGGTTTTTAGAATTCCAGTGAAGAAGCAGGTGGGTTCATGAGAGTTAACCTCAAATAAATCAGAACAAGAATTAGTTACATAGAAATGAATGAAATGATGAAGAATGATTACGCTTTTGCTTGAAGTATTGCTGATATATTAGTATCCTATTTTCTGCATATAAAGAATTTCTCTTTTCTCTTATGTTCTTTATAAATCTTAACAATCTAGTTGACTGTATTCTTGTAAACAGAAATGAACCATTTATCCTTCTCTCTCTATTGGGTCACTCCAGATTTTAGAAACACTTACTGATAAAATATTCTGATTTCATGATGATAGAATTTTTTGCTTAAGTTCAATAAGAATCTGTCTTCCTTTATTGACAAGACATAATTGAAAACTGATTTTGATTGAACTGTCATACCTGAAAATAATGCTTTCAATCAGATATGACCGAGCACTTTTAAGGAGTTAAAATTGCCTTTATGGAGCCAAAGTCCTGTTGAAAAAACTGGTGAGGTACTTAGCTTCCAGATCTCCCAGGCTGGAATAAAGAAGGACATTTCCTTGCAGGCACAAGAAACAGGATATGTTAGGGACATTTAGAAGAAAAAAATTCACCCAAATCTATAGGCACTGCAAATGAAATCTGATGGGGAGTTTGTTACTTAGCTTCCAAACTTCAAAATAATCCATTTGACATTGTTAGATCAAATGACAAATGACTACAGGGAGAAATTGTGTATTTCAGTGGAAATACAAACTATATCTCAATCATGCAGGTTACCATACTCTAATCATATTTTTGTATCCAAAATATGTTTATTAGGACCTTGATTCAGGTGCTTTTACTGTTGTTTCATTCTGAAGGCACATCTTTCTTCAAACATTGTTTTTCCTCCTGTAGGGTGATGAAGGACAGTGGTTCAGGCAATACCCAAAACTACCATAAGTTCTTGGATAAAGATGGCATTTATTTTATAGTGTCCTGGGCATTTCACATCCAGGGAATAGAAATTGGGCCTCTGCACTACATACTTTGTCCTGTGTCTCACTTCTCCCTTTCTGGAGACAGATGAAGGAGATCCCTTGTGAGAAGCATGTTGTCTTTGGGAGGTCATCACCCCCAGAAAGGCTATTCTGATCCTATAAATTGATTTTGGGCTATCTTGCTTTACTTTGATAATTATAAGTCATTCATGTACATAAAATATCAGTTTTGTTATCTGCATGTAAATTGGACTAGATCCTTTCCTATGGCATGCACTGTCAACCTTTATAATATTTTAGCATTTTTATAGTTTCCTTCAATATCTGGTTATACCTCAACTAATGTTTTCAATTTTATCTTTCCTTCTTACCTTGGTATTTTCAAGAGCTCAAACCTAACTAAAGTTTTACTTGAACTCTGGGTTGCCCTATAGCAGGCCATTTCCCTCAACATCTGAAGAAGCGCCATGAGCTACATACATTCTGGGGACTTGAAGAGACTATCTAATGGTCATATTTACCCCTGGACAATCTGCTGTCTGGATCATCAAGAAGTCTGATAAAATGTTCAGGTCACATGTGATGTTAAAGGAGAGATAACTAAACATCACCAGGAACATCAACATCTTATTAGCATCAATAAATTTAACAGTTCATGCTGCAAAACTGAAATATTTTTACCTATCAACCTCTTGGAATTTATTCTTCTGGATACTTTCCAGAGTTCAGCTTCTGGATATTCACTTTAATACAAACTTCTACATTAATACCTCTCTTTTTTTCTTTTTTTCATTTTAGACATTCCTCTTTTAAGATGCTTGAATCTAACACAACTGACTTTTGCCATACCTCCCAACAGATGGTTTAGAGGCTATACAGAGCAATGCCAACAAGAACCTTCAGGAAACTACTTCTTAGAACCTGCTTTGCCCACTCAGGTTTATGATCACCTTTGCGTTGTTCAGAGATGAATAGTATTGATTTGACTTGAACAGATGGGGAACTGACCATGTTAAACACCACTTAAGCCCTGAGCTCCTAGAAACCATGACAGTTGAAAAATCTCCCCTAATCATTTTGTGTTCTATCAAACAACTTACTGAAAACAATCAGCCTTCCTTATACAACTTAGATAAGAGTCCAGGATGCCCCCAACCTGTGTAGCTATAACAAGGCTAAACACAGACCAAATTTCCAGGCTTTGTCTAACCCATGATTAGCTGAACTTCATGTACTCATGACCAAGCTGGAAAACATACCTGCAACTGTACTTGAGTAAACTCTATCCTCCCTTCAGAACATACTGTATTGAACTTGACCCATGCCCACCCTGATCCAGCATCAGAATGTTGGCAAACTCTGAGGAACCAAGAGTCAGCAGACCTCAAGGAAAAACATTTTTGACTAACAGTCTGATCACACCACCACTCATCCTCCCCTCATTCAGCTCTTTCTAGCCTTGCTACTTACTAAAGAAAATGTTTTTTCTGCCTGATGTTGGGAGACTTGTACATCATATGGTAAGAGGGTTCTTTCTATTACAAGAGTCTCCCTCTCCCTATTGCAATAGTGTTCTTCCTTCTATTTCAATTGTTTATTTAATAAAGCTTCTATTTTTATCTAAACAGATTTCTTTTACTCTGCTATTATGCAACATTTAGAAAAGTTTTCTCTCTTCTTAATAAAGTAGATCAGTGAAGAATGTGTCCTCCTCTAGAATTCAGGAGTAAAAATAAATATAAATGTCCCTTCCTCATTTTACATAATACTGTTAAACTATAAATTAAAAACCAGGTTTAATTAATTCACAAAATGATGTAGAAATAACAAGATATTAAAATTTCAAATAAGGGATCTTTGTCTCTATTTTATATAATATTTTGAATTATAAAACTTTAAAAACTAACTTTAAAATACCACATGTTGAATTATGGCCTACTACACATAAGCATCTCATTTCACATTGCCTTATTCCACAAGATTAAGTTCACCAAAATTGGTTTATACATGCTCAGTTCAGCAAGTTCATTGATCATATGCTTATACACAGTGGGTTGTCAGATTACTCTGAAAGATTCCAAACTCTTCTACTCAATTTCTGTATTTAGCTTCCTGTGTACCAGGAACAAATACTTTACAGGTCATTTTCACAGGCCAATAGCACTCATTATGAATTTATAGGCTTTAGGATTTACTATAATACAGCACCTGATAATTTTGTCATTATTGTAATAATGGCTTGATTTTGGACTAAGTTTTCCTATTGTTCAACTGAAAATGCCCTACTATTCCCCTCTATGAAATATGGAGTCTTCAATGAGGCAATCAGTTAGTAGATAAGATGTTCACATTAAGGTTGGATATAAAAGTTCTCCTAGTTTCAATAGGGACTAAATAAAATTAGCTATAGACTTATAACTATCCAGTTTTTAAAATAGTCATTTTCCAAGATATTTTAAAGAGAAAATTGTACCTTGCATCTTTGAAGATCAATGGATGAATTTCTAATTGACTCTACTAATTAGGTTCATTACTCAAATTTTATTTTGCGTTTTTTCTGTGTCTTAATGTGATTTTTATGTTCACTTGATATTATCTCATTGATGATTTCTTCAACATCTGAAAACTAATAATCAAATGATAAGAAATTAATCAAAATAAAGATAAAGAATTTGATGCATAATCAACCTAAGAAATCTTAATATCTTATCCTCAGTTTTAAATTTATATTATTTCAGTTCTGAATAATAAGCTCAAATAATTAACGTACTCAATATATGTGGTTGATATACTAACAGAACTTTATTTGCAATAAGTGAATGTGATTTAGTGTGTGGGCACAGCATTTAATATAAAGGAGAATTTTAAAAAGTCACATTAGCACATTATTCAGCAAAGAGAGGATACATTAACATGGAAAAGCAGATTTTTGAACTCACTGCCCACTTTTTCACTAAACGACAGATTTGGAGACCACAATGGAACTGAATGAACATTTTTACTATTTCTTGAGAGATTAACTTGAAGTTAGAAAGCATTTCAATGTTCACAAAATATTTACTGTGAGTGAAGCTGTATGTAGATTGGTGTTAAAATACATCAAACTCTTTTACAGAGTAACCCCTCTTCCTCTTTCCAACCCTCCTTGCTAGGCCACAGCCACAAAAGCCAACATCACAAAATAAATAGTAAGCAAAGAAAATATCTCCTATCCAGGGCCATGAGTTCCTTATTGAGAAACAGAATTAAAAGTCGTGAACTAGAATTCTGTCATATCTACACTGTACATGAACCAAGAATTCATTCGTAGTCTGTGTATTTGGTTTTATTCAACTGTTGAGCAAAATATCTGAAGCACCTACAACATCGTGATTGTTCTTTTGTTAATACATAATTAACAAATATGAAATACAGAATATTTCATAAAAGATTTTTGGCAATAGCTTCTTCTGCTTTCTCTCAGATAGATATATTTATCATTAATATTGCAGTAAGCTCTATAGTTTATAAGATGACTTTGCAATAAAGAGTAAAACCTTAAATGTCTCCCCTATGTTTTGTCACTTCTGTACCTTTAGGAAAAATATCAATTCATTTTATTACATAGAAATAATGTCATGCATATTTTTAAAATATCTCCGTTAGTTTACTGGCTCAAGAATAAGAATCAATACCTTTAAAATAGGATCCTAAGTTCACAGATGCCCCTGGTGGAATGACAATTTCCAATTTATTTCTAGCTCCTGCCAACCCCCAACCATGCAATGAATAAAAACCACCACTACTTTCACCACCACCACCACCACCACTATCACCACTCTCACCACCACCCCACCAGACAACCTGCTGTTTAAGACTGTTGGGGGAGGGCAGAACATGACCCAGACTATAGGATAGTTGGTCAGTCACAGATAATGAGATATTTGGAACTGGGCAACACTGAAGTAACTTCTCTAGGTTACAGGACCGTTTCATTGATGCTCAAATCAAAGGGCTGAAGTTCATCTGTTCTGGGAACCAAAATAAATAAATAAATAAATAAACCTGGCTGGTAGCACAGTGGGTAAGGTGCCTGCCTGCGAACCCAAAGGTTGTAGGTTCGATTCCCCAGCCAGAGCACATAACCAGGTTGCAAGCCAGGTCTCCAGTCAGATCTGTGGCGGGAGGCAGGTGAAAGGCAACCACACATTGATGTCTCTCTCCCTCTGCATCTCTCCTTTCCCCTCTTCCTAAAAATAATGAAATAAAATCTTTAAAAAAAAAAATAGCTCAGCAGTTAGGCAAGATCCAGGCAGTCATCTGGTGTTTAAAATTACAGATATTTTCTGCCTAACTCATAAAATCAAGGGCTTTTACCTCTTTCTTGCCCTATTTCTTTTTCCCTTCTCTACCCTTTTTTCCCTTCATTTCATCTCCCCTCTCCATTTCTTCCCTTTCTTATTTTCTGTTCTCTTTTCTTCCCTTTTGTATCATCATACTCTTCAGGTTGATGATGATGGAGTGGGTGATTTCCCCTACTTCTGTGGTCTAAAAAGTGGAATGTTACTCAGGGTACAAGAGAGAGACTTCACAAGGAAGCAGAGAGAACACATACATTAATCCTTCAATAAATAATCCTGCCAGACATGCACACCCCTGTTTGACAAGGCTTTATAACCAAACAAGAGCTGGGGAATGGTGGTAAATTAATCTCCAGTCATATATAATTCAACATTTTAAGATATTCATAAATGTGCCTCCTATTTGCACATTTCTTTTCCTGCTGCATATGGGAAATCATGACACTTGCAGATTGATGTGTCCCAGCATATACAAATTTGCATTCCTTATTCACCGCTGGAGACCAGTTCACTCTTTGTTTATGATGTTATTTTGGGTTGTACTATTTATGTTACTCTTTTCACCAATTTTTATGCTTCAGTGAACCACATTTTAGTCATGGGTCCATTTTTGAGAATTGGGGATATAATGCCACACAAGCATAAAAACAAAATTACAAGTTTAATAATGTTAACAACAGCATGAAAATGGCATGAAAATATATTAGGTGAGACAAACTGTATCTTATTAGCAAAATATTTATGGACACACAAACCAATGTGGTCCTTAAAAAAATATGTATTACTTTAGAGGTTGTAATGATCAAAATTGTATGAATAATGAGATTTGTATGCACATCAAAATTTAACTTACATTTCACATTTGTTAAGGAGGTAAACTAAAGAGTTTTATGAATTCAGAATTTTTTCTTCAAACTGATGACTTGGCCATGAACCATTCTATAAAGCTACTCTGGCTATTAAAGCATCATATCTCTTTTCCCATTTCTTATCTTTAAATTCATCATAAATTATTTTTTTTACCTTTTCTTCCCAAAATATTATATGTTTACACATATAATACTTAGGAAATATACTAGAAGCACCCCTGTGTTTTGACCTCTTGTTATACTTTAAGGCAATTAATGAAAACCACAGGAGCATAAAAACTTACTTGAACTTAGAGTGCTTATTTATAAGAAGCCAGATAAAACACAGCAGTAGCTTTCCTCTGTCCCCTTACGTTGCCTCCACAAAACATGAAATTCCTGCATTCTTACTTAGGCTGCTATGTTATATCAAGAAAAAAAAGGAGACTGATGGGAAAGAAAAAAAAATAATTATTGCTGATCACAATGATAATGACCATTTAGAAAAATGACCTTATGGAAAGACACAAAATTCACTTCCCTGACCCCTCAATGTTATGATGAAAAAGCATAGATGTTTACATTTGAAAAAATATTGTAATGAATTATGTAAACAAATATTTGTCAAATTAATTTAATTGCTAAAGTAATTATTCACTACCATAGCACCAATAAACTGATTCATTTAATTAACTTCAATATTCTTCTCCTTACTTGAGAAACAGAAATACTAATACCTACCTTTCTTTCTGAAGATGCAGTGTGGGGCAAAAGTAGGTTTACTATTGTAAGTGAAACACAGTTTGTTAATTATTATAGTATTTTCCATCTGAACAACTGTAAACCTACTTTGTCCCACTCTGTATGATAAAGATCAAATGGGAGAATGTTTGTAAAATTACACGGAAATCAGAAAGAAGCTCCAGAAATATAATATTTTGACATAAATATATCTCTGTTCAAGTAAGTAACTAGTTGTCAATGCTGAGAGATTTAGTATCAGTGGCAGAGCATTCCTAAGAAAAATCTGCTTTCTGCTCATGGCCAGGTATACTTCTACAAGGTATTATCATAACAAAATTGCCAGAGATGTCATTGTTTCAAGACATATAAGATCAGTTATAAGCTTTTTAGTGTATTTGATTTTATAATTTTGTGCCTCCTATAAAAATGAACTTTCTAGTATTTTTTGACAGAATTATGAATTATCAGTTCTATTATGATGTTAAAATGATGTCATATGTATTAAAAGTCAGCCATTATGACAGCTATATTTCACAGATCTAAGAAGAGAGCCATATTTAAAACCTCTTGGCTATTATTTTGAAGATCTAGTGGATTCCTAAGATAATCAAACCTAAAAGTAGATGATCTGAAAAGGTGAATAATTTTGGGAATAAGAAAAATAGCATAGAAAGAATAAAAGGGGGAACTTTTAAAATAGGGGCAACTATAGAATAAATACTTGGAAAAATATAGACACTGATTTTTAAAAAATGAAATATATGCATATGTTTTAAAATTATCATATTTATTCATATATATACTTGAAATAGCTTTAAGAGGTTCCATTAAGATTATTACTAGATGTATGCAGCTATGATCACTCATATTACTTAATATGTGATAGAGTACTTTGAAATTAGTCACTAAAATTTTTTATTGTATAATCTAATAGATAAGGAAAGGTACTGAATGACTTGTTACCAAATATCACAATGTCAGTGGAGGACGATAGCCCATGATTGTTTTATCTTTTTTTTTTTTTTTTTTTTGGTAAATGTCTGAGGACATGTAAACTCAAAAATAATGGGAGATTTTATAGACTGACAGCTGCCGGAGGGGAGGAGTAGAGGGGACTAGAAGAAAGAAGGTGAAGGGATTATCCAAAAAACATATATGCATGACCCATAGACACAGCAATGGTGTGGGTGATGGCCCAGTGGGAGGGTGGGGGGTGGGGACCAGGGCTGGGTGGATGTGGAAAAGGGGGATAAAAAGTGGGGACAACTATAATAGTGTAAACAATAAAATAATAAAGAAAAACTTAAACACTCTCTCCTCTCCTTTGAATGAAGAATAAATAAATGTGGTGAATGTATACATATGTTTGCAAAAATATAATAGGCGACTTTAGTGGCAAAGGAAAATTGTTGAAATAGTAAACATGGTTATAGGAAAACCACAAGTCAAATAAAGGCTAAAATTTTCTAATTGAACATACATGAGGCATAGTTTGATAAGACAAGTGTTGGAGTTGCTTTGAATAAATTGATTTCCATAGACTAAACTTTGTTTAATAAAAGAAGGATGGTATAAATTATCCCTAAGATCTCTCCAAGCATGAAAAATAGTGTAAGAATTTAAAAATACTGATTTCAAGGTCTGTATTGCCTAGGTTTCAATCTAAAATTTACCACAATAACTGACTGAGTGATCCATGGAAAATTAACCATCATGAGTCTAAATTTACCTGTAATATAAGCATTCACCTTTTAGGATTGTGGTGGGGGATTATATAAAATAATGAAAATTAAGTGTTTAGCACAGAATCTGGCATGCAGTAAGCACCAAAACATAATAGTCTTTTTCACCTATTCCCCTTTATTAACCTAAAATTCTATCACTGGTAGGTACGAGCTACAAGTTACAATCAAAAGATTATTATATGTAGGCCTTTTTAGGTAAGTTATTAGTCTTTCTCAGGCTAATAACTACATTTCTTTATGCATAAAATTAGGATTTAAATATATGATTTGTTTCTTCTCTGGTAGTTCTTATGATAAAATGTGGAAACACAGTCACAAAAAGAGCTATATTCGTAGATGAAGAACAGGTTAACACTGCTAGGTGCTTATAGAGTTCTAGATCATTTGCTTACAGTTTCACTCAATCCTCATTATTACTATGAGGTGTTTCTTTCACAAGTAAGAATATGTGTAAATGGTAAGTAACATGGCCAAAGTCATCCAACGCAAGTGACTGAGTAGCAAAGTCAATCCAGGTATATTTCACATACATACATACTCAACACACGGCTTCTGAAGTATCAACTGTGTTAGTAAGAGGAAAAGACTATTTGAAGAATTATAAGGGAAAGGTGAAAAAGTAGGCTAATAGATGCTATGAGCAACTATTTAAATGTCTGTTCATTAATTTTTTATTTAAAATATTTTATTTATTATTTTTAGAGAGAGGGGAAGGGAGAGGCAGAGAGGGAGAGAAACATCAATATATGTTTGCCTTTCACCTGCCTCCAACTACAGACCTGTCTAGAGATCTGGCTTGCAACCCAGTTATGTATCCTGGCTGGGAATCGAACCAGTGACCTTTGAGTTCTCAGGCCAGTGTCTTTCCATTGACCCACCAGCCAGGGCTAAATGTCTGTTCATTTAGCAGCACAGGATAAAACAGCGGATGAGAAGGAGTAATAGATACTAAGTAAACAAATCACAGAGGAGGAGGTGATTATGAAATCCAGTGTGACTAATGACTAATGTATATGTCTCATAGTGTATTTTTCCTATTTTTATAAAACTGACAGTGAGAAAAGAAAGATAAATCCATGTTAATTCATCATATATTCTAATACACATCAGCTGAAGATTGAAAGAACCATGCCAGTTGCAGCCATGGCAGACAGAGAGCAAAGAAACCCTCCACTAGCCCCATGGGTTTACAGAAGTCTATCAATCACTCTGCCAGTCTTCCGAGTCATTATTCAAGTTGCTGTCCCCAATTTCGCTGGATATATCAGATCAACTCCAGCTCCACAGGTAATTTTTCTCCCTAATGGGTTTGAGATTTGCTCTTTTTTTTTTTATTATCTTTGCACTAATGTGCTGCTCAAAGTCATCAAAAAATTGTAGTAAGAATGTCAGTCATTAGCTGTGTGTGTGTGTGGGAGGTAAAGATGGGGTTATATTTAATTCACAAATTCTTCTTAGCACACAAGGGATTTAAAGACCTTACAGGTATAGACAGAAAAGTTAGTGCTAGTTGTATTAACTGTATCATGCTGCCTTATGTTTCTATTAACATAATTATTTTATATACATTTTTCATTTATTTCAGTTTTCAAAGATGGGAAAAACATGACTACATGGTTCCAAGTTGACATAGAAATTTGACAAATATCTAGTCATTTAATCAACAAAGAAAGATACACTGAAAATTAAGCTTAACATATACTAAAATTCAATCAGCAATATAAATATATTTATATATAAATATTTATGTAATACAGTAAATTAAGGATAGTGCTTGGTCATATTTGCAAAGGAACTTTAGTCTTCTGTCCCACAAACCTATGTTATGCAAGACATTGGGTTTGGTGTGGGTGATACAAGTACAAAAAAGGCCAATATCCTATCTTTACATAAGAAAAAAAGATAATACTTAAGAAATACATTAAGTGTAATATTAGAAGCATGTATAATATTGGAATATGATCCAGATTTTAAGTTGATTCAGGAAGACTTCCTGAAAGGTATGAGAACTAAAATGAATATTAAATATTAGTAAAAATTAACTAGATGATAATGTTTACAGAAGATCCATAAGCATTTTAATATTTCCAACCTCACATAGATATTTAGGGAGGCAGGCCTTTTTATCTTTTTGGTCACAGAAGCATTTCCAGTGTCTAAAACAGAGCCTGATTCATTGTAACTGTTGAGTGAATAAATGATTGAATGAATAATTAAATCATTAAAAGCAAGCCAAAGCACAGAGAGACATGGGTTTGGGTTAGAGCCAGATAACAAAGTACTTTGAAATATTCCTTAGTGACCCTTTTTGTACTTTCCCCAACTCATTTAGGCCCTTTCGAGCTCTAGGATAGCTAGTGATAACATTATTCTCCTTCTTAATAATTGACATTCTTACCTACAAGTTTCTTCTAGATGTGTCTTTATCGTATAGAATTTTCTTGATGCGATTTCCTTGCATAATTTACCTATGTCCATTTACCTTGGGATTTATCTTCGTTGGTGGGAGATAAATTAATCTGCTTTAAATTCATCATGGGAGAACACTTTCTAAAATGAAAAGTAGTCTTTCAAATGAAACACATAGTAAATTAGATGGAATGAAACATGTTAATATTAATTAATGAAATTTGGGGGGAAAACATTCTTCTGAAGAGAACAACAG
The DNA here is from genome assembly GCA_004026585.1 of Noctilio leporinus. Lineage (NCBI taxonomy): Eukaryota > Metazoa > Chordata > Mammalia > Chiroptera > Noctilionidae > Noctilio > Noctilio leporinus. The sequence goes on along the minus strand of PVIW01000083.1, from coordinate 651,144 downwards.
TGCATTGATCTAGCAAAATTAGTGAAGCAGGAAACTACAGAAAGGATACTTAAGATCTAGAGATATCCTGAGGTTTGTGAGATTATCAGAAAAGAAAACCTGTACCTAAATTATCTTTGATTTTTTATGGAAATGGAGTCATAAAACCTCAAAATCATTATAATGAGTGGCTAATACATGAGATGTCATAAATTTTCTCATTAGTTTTCAGACTAATATTATACTATAAAATACACTTCTTACTCTTTTTGGACATGGTGAGACCCTGTAAAATAACTTGTGTTATTTTTAATTCTATTTCATTCTGTCCTTATTATTTTTCTTTCCAGATGGATAGTGTGTTCACTTCCTATTTTTAAAGAAAGCAGTGTAGAAAACTGGTGACTATTATAAAGACATGCAGAAGAGTGCACTGTTACTATGGCAATAAAAAAGAATAAATCTCCAAATTCTTTTTGGTGAAATTCAATTTCTCTGAAATTTTGTATTTCCTGCAGTAACTATAAACAAATACTCTTTCTTCATTTAACACTTCAATAAAATTAAATATTTCTATTTAATTTAAATATATTGAACACCTACTATGTTCCTTGTAACTCAGTATATGTACAGACATCACTAAAATGCCTTTTTTGACCATTTTATAGTCTGTTTAGGAGAAACTGTTAAACCGATAAGGTCAAAGTAACAAGGGATTGTACAGGATGTGACGCACCTAACATTCCCTTGTTTTCAACTTAACAATTTAAATTTATTAAAATGTAAAATATTATTTTCTTAAACTAAAAACAGACTGCCATCAGTAAATAGTGACAAAAAGTCTTAAATAGAAAGACTTTTTTCTATTTATAGAAAATAGTATGAAAAATTATTGTAGCATATAACAAACTATAAGGAATGATCAAATATTTTTAAAAAGAAACACAGTTATTATAGTGATCATTTTTATAACTTGGATGTAATAATGGTCATTCACTGCTTAAAACCTACAGATACCTGTGAAAACTAGTAACACTGCTTAAAAAACCTTTTGAGATGAAATCCATGCTACCTCCAAAGCCTTTTCTCTTTTCTTGTTACTTATTCTCTCTGACCTTCTTTTGATTCCTTGAACCTTTTTATGTGCTATTCTTTCCCTGGAATGTCTCCCAAACTTCAAGTATCACTTTACTATCCTTGTGAAAGTCTAAGTTTTCCCTAACCTCCACCTTTATCATCATTTACCACCACTCCTGCCTCCACCAGACCAGCTCAGTTCCACTATATAATTTCATATCATCGTATTGCCATTAAATCTATCCCATATTATAAATATTTTTTTGTGATTTGTAAGCTCTATTAAGACAAAAGAATGTCTCTTTTGCTTACAATATTTTTCTAGGGCTTATCATAGGACTGGACATAAGGGCATAATAAATATTTGTTAAATAAGTATTTTAAAGGAAAAAAGGAAAGACTGCTGAAAAGAAGTAATACTGAAGAAAATAAGAAAACTCAAAAGACTTTTTTTGTGAACCAAAATAAATACAAATAATAAGTCCAGGAAAATATGTACACAGTTATATAAAGGAAGAAGAAAACAGATGTTATTAAATGGTTCAGTGAAAATTTCACCATGGAAGTGATAGTTCACTTGAATTTAAAAGAATGTGGAAAGTTTAAGAAGCAAAGATAGGAGCAAGAAAAGTTACTGTAATACACAGAATAAAGGCCTCTCAAATATGTTAGGTCCTAATCTTCAAAAGTGGTAGCTATGTTTGCTACCTTCTATGGCAAATGAATTTTGCAGATATGATTAGGTTAAGGATCTTGAAATGGGTAGGTTAATCTGAATTATCTGCAGAAGTCTAATGCAATCACAAGGGACCTTATTAAGAGATAGTTAAGAAGGTTAGACTCATTAAAAGGAGACACAACAATATAAGTAGATATTGGATCGGTGCATTACAAAGATGGAGGAAGACCATGAAACTCAGGAAACCTTAGAAGCTGGGAAAACAAGAATATACATGCTCTCCCTGAAGACTTCAGAAGGATTAGAGGAGAATTTCCTCAACTTGATAAAGAACATCTACCAAAAAACCTACAACTAACATACTTTATTGTGAGAAACTAGATGTTTTCCCTCTAAGATCAGGAAGAAGGCAAGAATGCCCCTTCTCATGTATCCTCTTAAACATCATTCTGAAGTCTTAGGTAATGCAATAAGATAAGAAAAAGAAATAAAATCCATCTATATCATAATAGAAGAAATAAAACAAATTGTCTATGTAGAAAACACAAAGAACTTCTAGAAGACAACAGGAGGAAAACAAGGTGAATTTGAGTTTGGCAATGATATAATATCAAACGCATAATCTATGCAGGAGAAATAAGTAAATTTTACTTCATTAAAATTTATAACTTCTGCAAAAATAACACTGCTAAGAAAATCAAAAGACAAGTCACACAGTGGAGAAAATATTTCCAAAATAAATATTTGACTTGAAAATAGATAATTGTATCCACAAAGTATGCAAGAACTCCAGGTATGTGCTAATAAGAAAAGAAACTACTCAATTAAAATGGCTGAAGTTCTGAACAGTCACTTTACCAAAGAAGATGTACAGATGGCAAATACACATAGGAAATGATACTCAACATCATAGGTCATTAGGGAATTGCAAATTTAAACAATAAGATGGCACTACACATCTACTAGAATGGCTAAAATCCAAACCACTGACAGCATCAAATACTGTTGAGGATGTGAACTAACATTCATTGCTGGTGGAAATGCAAAAATGATACTGCCACCTTAGAAGACAATTTGTCAGGGTTTTTGTTTGTTTGTTTGTTTGGTTTGGTTTGCTTGTTTTATTTTGTTTTGATTTGCTTTGTTTTGTTTTACATACAATCCATCAATCAAAATAAGTAAGCTACATCCATATTAAATTTCTCTAAGAAATTTTAGTCGTAAGTGCCAAAAACTGGATGTAACCAAGGTATCTTTCAATAGGTGAACAGAAGAATAAACTGAGGTAAGTACATATAATGGAATATTAGGCTGCCATAGAAGTAAATGACCTATCAAGCTACCAAAAAAGATACAAAGGAAACTTAAATACATAGTACTTAGTGAATAAATCAACCCTGGAAATGCTATATACTATATGATTCTAATTAAATGACATATTGGAAAAAGCAAAACTTTAGAGGCTGTAAATAGGTCATTAGTTGCCAGGAGTTGGGGAAGAAAGAGAAGATATGTATAGGTGGAGCATGTGATACTTATAGAAGAGAGCAACTCTTCTGTATGACATATTTGTGGTGAGTATATGATATTATGTATTTGTCAAAAACCTATTGAACTGTAAAACACAAAGGCTGAACCCTAATGTAAACCACCAACTTCAGTTATTTATAATGAATCATATTGGTTCATCAACTGTAATAATTGTACCACACCAATGCAATATATTAATAATAAACTATTAAGGGGAGCAAACAGTGGCAGAGAGAAAGGAACATATGAGAACTCTCTGTACTTAGTGCTCAATTTTTCTTGAACCCTGAAACTGCTCTAAGAAATAAACTTTATGACTTTTTTTTTTTAAAGATTTTATTTCATTATTTTTAGAAAGAGAGGAAGGGAGAGAGGCAGAGAGGGAGAGAGACATCAATGTATGGTTGCTTTTCACCTGCCTCCAGCCACAGACCTGACTGGAGACCTGGTTTGCAACCTGGTTATGTGCCCTGGCTGGGGAATCGAACCTGCGACCTTTGGGTTCGCAAGCCGACGCCTTAACCACAGTGCTACCAGCCAGGGTAGTTTGTTTTTTTTTTTTTTTTAATTGGAGGTTGGTTAAAAGAAACAAACTCACTGCTTAGTCTCATATTGTCACTGGACAAAAAGTAGACAATTGCAAAGGGCTAATGTTTTGCTTTTTGTTTTATTTATATTTCTATTCTGGTCTACATCTCCAATTCAAAAATGTTTTCCCCAAAAATGGATTTTGAAACAGATGTCAAATTATTAATCAAGGTAACACTTCTGACATCAAGTGATAATCAGTTCTCTATATGAACAGCAAAACATATAAAAGCTTGTATTCTTTAAGGAGTCTATAAACTGTTTATTAAACTTCCACAGAACTACTTCAAAAACAAACAGAAACAAGAGTCAGGTTTAAAAAAGTGGGGGATGGAAAAAAAAATCCAAAACCAAAGGTCAACTCCTATCTTATTTTACACATGAGCACAGCTTCTATTGAATATAATGTTTATTTCTTTTATTCAATAGCAGACCCCAACCATTCTACAGAGAAATAAATCTACTCCAAAAGCCTACACAAGTATTTTCAAACATAAGCTTTGATCGGAAGGTGAAATTGACCTCTTTAGCATGAAGAAAGCTGGAGAGCCAAAAAGTTATTTCTTTGGGACCCTTACAGAACAACAGTGCAGGACTTGCGGGGGTCATAACATAAATGGTATTCAAAGCCTGGGTTTAAATACCGCATCTGAGAGTGTAACATTAGCTTAACCCGAGGTCAAATATTATGGTTTCTATGTGGCTATGAGACTATGTAATGTTTATTCTTCCCCGGAAGATGATGTTTCTAGTAGTAGTTTCTCCTAGAGCTCCATTTATTCCCTCTAATTATAATATAGTAACTTTAAAACAAAGTCGTATAACGATTTAGGTTACGAAATAAAAAACATAGAAAAGAGAGTAATATATAGTAGATTTAAATGTCATCTACTGCTGACAACTTCACACAGGTACCAAAATAGAGGTGATATTTTCATCATCATGATTGGCTTAGAAGAGGAGGCTATTACATACCTGCAATTTTTCATTTTAAAAATTATGCGTCAAAGGAGTGGAAGCTCCAAATATAGATTAGGAGAAAAACCACAGCATGCTGATTAAATTTATCTATGAAAGCTTTGATCAAACAGATTGCAGAAAATGATTTCATGGTAATAAATAATAACTTTCAGAAATTAAATGTATCAAAAATGTTGAGAAAATATATAAAGAAAGTATTTTTAATAATGGGGATTTATACTCAGGCAGATAACAAGAAAGTATCTTCCTACTACTAATTTGCAACAGTATATTCTCCTCTTCTTCTGCTAAAAGCAGATGAAAACTCACCTTCTTGAAATCCACTTGTAGTCTACGTTTTTAACTCATTAGTTGGAGAGTTACAATATGAATTAACTTAAATGTATCTTTGCAAATGATATTTAATCTTTATTCCACTTGCATTTTTCTAGAGGACTAGGTTCTTAAATTATATTACTTTTATACCTCATGTCTAATAGGCACAGTGAACACAGCCTTGAAGCACATGAAGGTGTTATTATTTTCTGCACATTCATGACTGAGATTATGAGAAAATGTTTAAAATAAGTGTTGTATAAATACATCAACAAAATTTATTAAAATTGAAATTATCTGAATTTTCATTAGGCACTTATGAAGTCTTAGAATCCAAACAAATAAAACAAATAAACTGTATATGTCTAACCATAAAACAATGATGACTAAAGTATGCAGCATAATATTATAAAAATTACACTATGATTTAAAATAATGTAATTAATCTAGATAATTGTCCTAATTATAGGTGTGATTCAATAACTTACAGGTTAGTTTCCTTATCTACAGAAAAGAGCTATCATTTGTCCTAAGAAAAAGAGCAGAAATAAGTGAATATATTAATACATTAACAATTTAACATATAATTATTTTATTTATTTCATACTATGCACGTACCATTTAAAAATGTTCAATGATTTAAATTCAGTGGTATTCTCACTTTCAGACAGTTAATGTTCTTTTGAATTAACATTTAATAGTTCAGTGTGAAAATTTTAAAAATTGGAATCTGTGTTATTACCTATATGTTTAGTTTTACAAAATATTTCCTGTGTGCTGACACCAAATGAACTTACAGGAATAGGTCATCTGCACCTCACTTTTCCTGGTTGATATAAAAGTTTGACATACTAGTTATTTCAAACCCAGCAATTGGGTGAGAGAGAATACCTCTACTTCCAACTCCTAAGGGACAATCATGTTTTATTATATATACATACATACACACACATTCACATTCTATATACAAATACATACATTCATACACACTACCCATATGGATTTAGACACACATGCAAATGTATATATAGATAGATAATAGATGGAGAACTTAATGTAGTTGTAAATGTGAATATATGAGGTTTGTCCTGAAAGTATCAAGCCAATGTCACTATAATTAAGTTTGCGTGGCTGATACTTCCGGAACAGACTCTGTTTGTGTGTGTGTGTGTGTGTGTACAGGTAAACATACTCAAAATGTCAGCAATGTACTAATACATCAAAATTAAGTTTGTTTGAATTTACACACTATGGAAGAATACCACCTTGACAGATATTTAAAAGAAGTAAGCTATTTATAAAATTTTCTGATCTAAACTCAAGTGATTTAAGTGCTTTTTAAGGTAAGGATCTGATTGGATTGGGGAATGTTCAGAATTGACTAGTTTAGCTTAAAATGTTTAAAATAGAGGGAAATAACAAGGCAAGGGCCTTAAACAAAACATTAACTGTTTTGTTTAAACTGTTGATTCACTAGCTAGCTCTTTACCCAGGTAAAGTCTCAGGTATTTTTAAAGAAATTTTGCAAAACAAACAAAAGAATTTCCCCCCCAAAAAAAATTATCTAGTGTTTTATAGTATTACCTCTTCTGGAGACATTTTTTTTCAATAACAAACAAACCATGTTGATGCATTAGCTATTAATATATATGTATACAGTATATTCATGCAGTCTTTCATTTTGTCTTAAGCTTTGACAACTAGATGGCCAGCAAGCAGTGACACCTTAGGAGCAATGAGCAAATTTTGCACCCAGATTTTTATTTCTAAGTGGTATTATTCACTATAACAAGGCCAGAATTCTCAGAGAAATGGCTGATTTCAGAGTGAGGGTGGAGAAAAAAACAAGAAGAGCTTGGACCGTCTCATGCCACAAAGCTAGGGTGTATATTTGCCACCCAGAAGGAGGCATTGAGGACACAGCATCACGTTGTGTGACTTTGAAGACATGTGAAAAGGATACAGAAAATCAAACTGAAGGGGCTTCTACGAGCCAAATAGGAAGCAATTGGTTATTATATAGTAGCAGTAATAAATTATATGCCATTGAATAAAATCAGTATCAGAATACTTCCCAACAAAATATTTATTAATTTCAAAGGAGAAAAACCTCAATTACAATGGGAACTTGGCAAACACCATCTCAATCCCATTATCCAAGTTAGTGCTGCTATTGGGAAAATCAAAACTGTTTGTCACCCAATAATTCACTGAGAGCACAGCAACGCATGTATGACTTTCCTGCCAAAGATGCAAAACGGAATCTAAAAATGAGGAAACATCAGGTAAACCCAAACTACAGCACACACTGTGAAATAACTGTAGACCTGGCCTACCGACTTCAAAAGGGCATAGGAGAGATAAGTGAAGAAGTACAGAGTTGTTCTACCTAAAAGCAATGGGGAATTCTAGACTAGATCCTTTCTCTACAAGGATAATTATTGGGACAGTTGCTGAAACTTGTCTGGGGAAATTGAAGCCTGAGGATAAAACGGTATCATTTTCTGATTTCCATAACTGTGTGTGGCTATGTATGAGAATGTACTGGTTTGTAAGAAATAGATAATAAAGCATCCAGGAGTAATGAAGTGATGTCAGCAGGTTACACTGATAGTTTTCAAGAAAGTGATTTGGAGGAAGAATGAGAGAAATAGCTGAGGGAGAGAGAAAGGAAAGAAGGATATGAAATGGGAGAAGAGGAAGAGAAAGAGAGGAATGGTTATTTCTGCTGTACTTAAAACTTACTGCAAGCTTCTGATTGCTTCAACAATGTTGTGAATGTTTTAATAAAGCAGTGATGCTGGAGTGAAATGGTGTCAGATAAGCAGGAGTTACTCTTCCACGCACACTGAGCTGCAGGAAAATGAGCAAGTGTAAAAGGAAGGGAGGCCCTGAAGGCTGAATATGATGCTTGCTTCTCAGGAGAGAATGGGAAAGAATTCAGGAGAAAACTGCCAAAAATGCTAGATGCAAGTGATCTAGAGGAGGAGGGCTCTATGAGGGCTCAGAAAAATAATAATAAAACTCAAATACTTGCCATATTTCATGTGCGACACAAACACGCACACACATACACAAACTCAAAAAACAATAAGGATTACTAGAAAATAGTATTACAGGAAGAAAGGCAACTAGACATCTCAGGATAAGGCAAGAGCTTTATGTGGGAGAAACCCTATTTGCTTCCCAGTATCCACTCACACCTTTATCAATATTAATTGTGATATAAGATACAGAACAGAAGGAGTCAGGAAAGATGATGATGGTAATGTCCTTGGCAGGAAGCAAAGATAATGTTCAAAATTAACACATCAAAAAATAGAGAGAGGGAAGTTAAAAAACAGACCAAAAAATGTTCCAGTGATTGCTTTGATAAAGGAGAATGTGAGTGGGAGGACAGATGTTTTCCATAATAGAATTGTATGCTTTTTTAACATTTATCTCAGGTAACATATATATATATTTTTATTTTTAGTGAACGGTTTTGATCTGAGTTCATTTCTCACTTTATGACAGGTGAATTTATTTAGGCTTGATGAGAGATAAATTGTGTGGAATAAGAATCCACAGGTCTTTCCCATGGGTCTCCAGATCCCTATGCTAGCATTCTCTAAACTGGAGTTTATAATTTATTAGATTCTGAAGTCATTTTAGTGAGTATAGTTTCATGTTACTTTTGCATGAAATAAAATGGAATACAATAAAATGACATGAAATGGAATGGGACAGAATAGAATACAGTAGTATAAGAGTAGATCAGAGTGTGTATATCAATGATTACTGGAACACACTGTCAAAAGTATTTCTTATTGTGGGTCCAATAAAAAAATTTTGAAGTCTACCTAACCTAGTCAGATATATTTTCCCTAATTTTTGCAGCTTCTTTCTTTTCTTTATTCCAATTTTAGAATCACATTAAAAGAGAGACGGAACAGTGCTAGTTGATAAACAGTTAATTCTCTTTAAATAATTAATACATGTGGTATTGTAAAATGTTGTATCGTGCATAAGTACAGATATATCCATAGCCTGTTTTTGAAAACAGTTTCTTTGGAACGCATGCACCTTTTTGTTTATATGTTGTCTTTGGCTATGTGGTGCTACCATGGCAGAACTGAGTAGTAGCAACAGCCCACATGGCCAACGAAGCCTACAATATTTATTTTTGGACATCACAGAAGCTTGCTGAACTCTACATTAGAAAAATACTGTAATTCACTGGCTATTATATGTGAGCACATGGGCTGTCTGAGAAGAAGGAGATAGTTTTGAAAACTACAATACATGAGTAAAACAAATGTCTTAGCCTTTGACTAAATCAACAGCACTTCTGAACAATGTTTAAAAATCATATTAATGGTACCATTTGTTAAATGTTTATCTTTTGTTTACATACCAAGGCATTATTAAAGTTCTTCTTTTACTTGTGAGGAAAGTATGGGTTTATACAGAATAGAAAACTTAGCAAAATTTATCGAGTAATTCACCTAGGAAGTGACATGACTGATACTTGATTTCAAGTCTGTTGAATTCCAAAGCTATACTCTCCATAATTATGTTACATTGTTGTACTTTTAGTCCTAAACAGTGAAGTTCCTCATCAATACACAGTACCGATACCGGAAAATAAAGTCCAAGTTAACTACCCTGTTGAGAATGAGTCCATAGAATATTCCATATATATATATATATATATATATATATATATATATATGTATATACATATATATATAAAATATACTAATATGTGTGTATGTACACACACACACACAGACACACACACATATGATAGCCTAACATATAGTTCACAGAAGACATTAAATGGTTACATAGGACCAAAGACTTACTGTTACTAAAACTAGAAGAAAACAATATCATGTAACTCATTTGCTTTGCTGTCCATCAGTCTGCATCCTTAGCCAAAACTATTGTATTAAACTGAGCATTAAAGTCTCTATTGCTAAGACGAGACTAAGAAATTTGCCCTCAAATAGATGCTATAGTGCTCTGCTATAATCATGATACAAAAATGAACAAACCATAATGTGTAATAAGTAATAAATGATTAGCTATGAAGTGGATTGGTTATATAGGTCAAAAGAAGTTTTAAAATTAACTCATTATCTAAAGGTACTATGAAACAATGTGTCATTTCTCTCTAAAACAGCATAAGTCTGCTTTTCATGTGTGAGTAGTTTTGAGTCTATGGAAGCAGAAATCAATAATCACTTGAAGTGTTTCCATTTCTAACACCAAGAAAGTAGTATTATCAGTTTCCTAGATACAAATCAGTACCCAGAGCTGACAGCCAAGGACAAGATGTCAAGTTGCTGACCCTTGGCTCCTACCATGCAAGCTTACCAGACCCAAATATTGATTACCTGCAACTCTCAAGGGCCCTTGTCACTAACCTCACCCATGTCGGTAAGTCCAGGCGTGTGGACTCTCTAATTAACTACCAAAATTTGTTAAAAATAAAATAGCATAAAGAAAGTATAATTTTATGGCAAAGGTATTAAGTAAAAGTAAAGTTTGTAATTCTCAGTAAAAACTAATCCTTTTCTATTGTTAATAAATCTGTTTCACATATGCAGGGCGACCAGGAAAACCCCAGAATTAACGTCTAGAGGGTGAGCTCCATGCAATACAGGCTAGGTGAGTGTTCAAGAAACCCATCTGTGTCAGTGTAGCGGCTGGCTTTGTTGCGAGGGCCTGAGTTCAGCTTCAGTGAATTTTTTTGAAGACTCTTTCAACGCATTTTCCCATTTCATGATGGGTGACTTAAGAGTGCAGCCGCCCACACAGTGCTGAGTTGAGTATTCAGCAGCTTTTGACCAAAAATAGTATGACTACCATGCTCCACGCTCCACGCTCCCTATTCACATGATCTCCACCCCCAGTACACTTTTGTTGTTTCCTCTGATGAAAAAAGTCCTCAGAAGGAACCATTTTGCTGATGTGGAAGAAATGAAACAAAGAGAGAGAGAGAGAGAGAGAGAGAGAGAGAGAGAGAGAGAGAGAGAGAGAGATGAACTAAAAGGCATCAAAATCAATGACTTTAAAACTGTTTTGACCAGTGGAAAAAAAGTCTTAATAGGTATATTGCATCAGATAGAGATGCTTTAAAGGTAAGTGAAGTTTAAACATGTAAGAATAACTGTATAATTTTTTATAAATAATTTCCATTTTTGGGACCCCTCATATATACATACATATTATACCTGCATGTAGGAAACATTTTTAATTTTTTTAAAGATTTTTTTATTTCATTATTTTTAGAAAGAGGGCAACAAAGAGAGGCAGAGAGGGAGAGAGACATCAATGTATGGTTGTGTTTCAACTGCTTCCTGCCACAGACCTGACTGGAGACCTGGTTTGTAACCTGGTTATGTGCCCTGGCTGGGGAATCGAACCTGCGACCTTTGGGTTCGCAGGCCAGCGCCTTATCCACTGTGCTACCAGCCAGGGCTCATAGCTATTCTTTTAAACCTATTTTAAGTCCAAGAAAAGGACCATTTTCCAAGTGGCACTAATAGGTAATATAATATTCTTCCAGTAAAAGGCAAGCAACTCATTAATTTATTGTTGGCAAGATTTTTCTTCACTAACAGTAAACATTTACTATGTGCTACATGTGCATCTTATCATCTAATATTCATTAAAACTGCAGAAAGTGGTTATTAAGTATATATGGTATATGACAACTGAGACTTATCCAACATAAGTTACCCAAAGTCTCATAACACGTGAGATGAAAGTAAAAATCAAAGACAGCCCTTTGTAACACTAAAGTATTGCTGTTATACATTAGGGAATTATATTTGCATTTAAAATGGTGGTCACTTGGGATAGTATGTTCTTCATTTATAAATAACTATTTTATAGTCAATGTGTAAGGGATTAGAAAATATTGAAAAGCCTGTTGTGCTGACAGAATGACAAAAGTGCCAATGTATTTATGACTTACTTTTATATGCAAAACAAAATATGGTTTAAGGATGAAATTTGTATAACAAATTCCTTTGTACATTGGCAAATCCCTGGTATCAAATGTCTTTCTTTGACATGAAACTAGCTAAAAACAAGCAAAAACAAATTATGTATAATAACAACTTACAAGGTAAAAACACTTTCATATTTGCATTTCAATTGACCTTGAATTTCTGAAGAAACCCAGGTACAACTAAGTGAACTCTGTCTTTTATAAGTCCACCCTTCCTTTATGCAAGCATCCCTTATCTCTTGTATGTCATTTCCTTTTAATCTGACATTCAAAATAAAAGCAAATCTCATACTATCCAGTACTTGTGGCTATTATCTCTAATAAAATTTTGTTATATAGAAGTGCTGTCTCTTCTGGGAATATTTGCATTTTAAGTTTGTTAATACTTGTTTACAACAAAAGACTTTTATGTTTCCTTCTGGTAAAGACATTTTTAACATTACAAGGAAATTAAACATACTTCAAAGAGGAGAATAAGCCATGTGACTTGTGCAGTAAATCACTATAGAATAAGACTGGGAGTATGGCCACACAAAAGACCAGCCAGAGGAATGGCTCAGGTACATTATGTAGAGTCCTTATTTTAGGAGCTATTAAGGAAGCAGGAACCTTTTCACTCCTTCACCCAGACTTTAAATTACACAGCCCTTGTACCTGTCCTTTCCCTCCAGTCTTCTAATTCTTTCTCTCAACCCAGCCAGGTCTTTTTAGGCATCAAAAAGTCCAGGCCTATCAGGTGTAGTTCAAGGACTAAGAATCAAAGGGTCATTGCTTTGGTTCCCAGTCAGGACACATGCCTCGGTTGTGGGCCAGGTCCCCAGTTGGGGGCGTGCAAGAGGCAACCACACATTGATGTTTCTTTCCCTCTCATTCTCCCTCTCTTCCCCTTTCTCTAAAAATAAATAAACTCTTTTTTAAAAATTCTGTATCTGTATATTGTATTTTTTTGGTTTATCTGATAATATTCTTTAAATGTTCTGATAATTTATGGTATTTTATGATTAATCCCTGTAATTTCTATTTACTATTGGTTATGAAGGTTATGGTGAAAACTTAGCAATAGCACACACAGTCTTCATTAACATTGTCATTATTGCTGCCTTAGCCACTAAGAGATGATTCTTGTAAGAATAACCATTGCAAAAATCAAATTACATTTTATTTGCTGTGTGTATATTTTAATATATGGCAAAAGTAAAATTCTATTTTGTGCTGAAATGTCACTTTGTACTTTATACTCAGACATGAGTTATCAAAAACTGATCAAGTTGTTATTCTTCATAAATCATAACTGAAAAGTTATTACCTCAAGACGATCAGCCTGACAAAACATAAATATAGGAATGTGGATTAAATGTGACAGTCACATTGTGCTCTATGAGGTCAGACTATAATTCCCCACAGTAATTATTTTCCAGTTCTGTTCTGAGACAGGATAATTGATTTGGTATATCCAATCAATACGTATTGGTTTCTGCTATTTCTTATAGTAAAATTTTTAAGAGAATTCATATTGCTATTTAGTTCAATGGGGAAAATCTTTGCATTTCAACAAAATCCAAAATGTGTAGATAAATTAAAAGCTAAAAATCTTTAATTTTACCACTTATATACTTAGTAATAATCTTTAAGTATATTCTCATAAACACTTTGTCTACTTGCTTTTCAAAAGATGAAACATCTTTTGTTTTCTCATTTCATACTGATTTCTCTCTTGGTCAATCCATGCCACTTCCTTAGCATCTTGTGCAAAGAAGCATCACTTCTCAATTCACTGCCTCCCTGCTATACCCTACACCTCCCAATAGAATGCTAGAGTCTCTCCAAACATTAAGAATTATTAAGAACAAGGGCCCTAGCTGATGGCACAGTGGATAAGGCTCCAGCCTGCAAACCCAAAGGTCACAGGTTCAATTCCCAGCCAGGGCACATAACCAGGTTGCAAGCCAGGTCTCCAGCCAGGTCTGTAGCTGGATGCAGGTGAGAGGCAACCATACATTGATGTCTCTCTCCCTCTCTGCCTGTCTCCCTTCCCTTCTTTCTAAAAATAATAAATTAAATCTTAATTTAAAAAAATAAATTTTCAGAAAATTAGACAATCTTAGTTTTGTCCTAATGTCCTGCTTTCTTTCATTATCAAGTTGAATTTTACTCCAATCCAGTGATGAGTATTAGTTTAACAACATTAATTCTCCATATCTCCATTTTCTTGCCTTAATTTCTGTCTCATTTCTCAGAAATCCAGGTAGGTACAATGTCCTAAAATTGTTCCCTCTAAAGTAATCAATTATTTTCTAGTGGCACTGTTCATTGGCCTTTTTCCTTGGTTAACTTCTCTTTGACTTCAATACCATTCACAAGTTTTTCTATTAACTATCCTTCTCTTCATTTCCATGGAAAAGGCTTTCTCACATCTGCTATCTCCCACCATTTTCTGCTTCTCTACCAATTCCTTTCCCCTAAGTCTTCCCTGGACTCATAGCACCCATATATAGGTGGCTTGTTTTGGTTTTTCTTTTCTTTTCTTTTCTTTTCTTTTCTTTTCTTTTCTTTCCTTTTCTTATCTTTTTGAGCTTTAGACATAAACATCCTAATTTATAACTTAACCGTCCATTTAGATAAAACATAGACCATTCTGTCTCAGTATGGATAATCTTATCACATTAAATCATTTCCTCCTTTTCAAATATTCTTTGTGAAATAAGAGAGTGGAGAAGTGATCTCTGGTCCCTGTTCTCCCACCCTCACTTAGTCAAAAAGCTTTCTAAACTCTATATTCTCAGTCTGTCTCCACACTGCCTTACTATCTCTATACAAGTTCAGTTCATCAGATTTCTAGATTTCCACCCTTACCTTCAGGCACCAGTATGACCATTTCTTCCTTTAATTGTTACCTGCAAATCCTTTATTCAGACCTAAACTTGATCCCCCGTCATAACAAATCTGTGTCTTCCCTATGTTCCTCAAGGTAAAATTCAAATCTCTTAACATATCTGTCAATTTAACTCTCCTCCTCTCCTTTCCTTTGGTGCAGTAAACCAGGCACCAAAGGTCGCTTGCTGTTTCTCAGGGCACTCTGCTTTTACACATCCTCTGCTAGAACATCCTTCATTATCTTGCTATTTACTTTGTATTATTTGGTCTCAGAAAAAATTGCCATAGATAAGAGACCATCTCTGATCTATGGTGCTAGGTTGGTGCTCCTCCAGGTTCCCAAAGCTTAACAAACACAAGCAATTTTACACTTGTTATGCAATGTTTTAACTTTTGATATTCCTATCAATCTCCTTCATGGGATATTAACTGTATCTTTTACTTTGTGTTCACTATGCTAAGTAACTTTAATCTTAAATGTTCATATTTATGGAGAAAAATATTTTAGTCAATTATAAAAACATAGAAATATCAAATTAATCTCAGATTAACACATGAATAATAAAACCAAAATGTTATTCATTACCCAGTCTGGTAAAACTAAATTATTATTGGCAAACACTCAATCTTTGGGAAGGAATTTTGAGGACCCAAACATTTATGGGCAGGATATTTCTGAGCTTCTAAAGAAGGGGTATTCTTCAATAAACTCCTTAGATGAACCCACAGTGAATAACAGAAAAAAGACAGAATTTCTAGAAAGAAGAGCCAAAAAGAGCCAAAAGCCATGGAAAACATTGGATTGGAAAACCAGAGCAGATGTAGAAATGTGTCCTAAACATGGAATATTTCTTATCTTCAGGTCAGAGGTACAACTTAATATTTATCCAAAAGAATTTGGGGACTACTACCCAAATTCTTTCACTTTCTGAATTGTAGTGTCTTTTTTCAAAGTCTGCTAGACCCTGGAATGTACAATGACCAAGATTTTACAATATATTTTAAACAAATTATAATTATGAACACATATATATTATAATACATAAATAGGAGTACATTTATCAAAAAGATCTATCAGAAATATAAAGCTTAACTTCTGACTCATTTTTTTCATTTTATGGCAAAATGAAGGAAAATTATGTATGAAAATTGCCCCTACCTCATTGCATTTGCACCTCTGGTGGTTCTCTGCCTGGAATGTCCTTCAGATACACGGTCTGTTCTGAAAGTATTGACTGTGCAAACTGTTTTAATTATATTGATATTAGCTCAGTACTTTCTGGGCAGACCTTTGGATAGTCACCTTACTTACTCCATTATTGTCTTATAATCTGTGTTCCAATGCCATGTAAAAAAACTGAATTGAATATTTTTGTGCCAATGGTAGTACAGAAAAGAGTAAGCAATGCGAAGTTACTCTTAAACTTTCCAAATGAGGGTCACTAGCTCTAGATATCAGTTGGCTAATTGAGCTCCCTTAAGGAAAGATGTGACTGCATTTCTAGAAAAACTGGGAAAGCAGGAGTCATAGAAACCTGTATTTAATCCATGTTTTGGTCACTTTGGACAAAATGCATAACCTCCTCAACTTTCACTTTTATCCTTTTAAAAATTAGGGTAATATTTATGTTATAAAGGTTAGTAGTCATGTTTATTATGGGTACCATTTTTAATGTAATAGATACCAAATAAGCTGCTGTTATTAAAATGATGATTAATTGTAATAATGGGGACTTGCCTATTTGTCTTTCTTCAATAGTCAGGATTGTCCTTTAAATAATATAAAATACTGATAAGAATGGAACTATCTTTTGGTGAATAGAAAGTTACATATAATTTTCCTTAAAATACAGTAATTTCTGGGTCATACTACTTGCTATTGATGTATGCTCATGTTTGACCTGCACATGTGAATGAATCTGAAGCTTGTTTAATTAGTAATTCTTAATTTAAAAAAATTAAAAAGTTTGGTATAGCAAGGTGATATTTTAAAATAAGAAATGCTATAAATGTATATATTAATGCAAAAACAATATAATTAATTGTATCATTTACTGAGTACCTGCAATTTACCAAAAAGTTTACAAGAGAGGATTGTCAGCTTGATTTAATAGATGAAGAATTCAGAGTCTTGTTCTGGGATATAACATATGCTTTCCAAACATAACCATAAAACTAATGCAAAGGATTATCAAACCAAAATGGCTTACATTAATCTTTCCTTGATAAATAAAAAAAAGTAAATAGATGCACAACTATAATTATATTCAATATATGGGATATCATAGCTCATTCTAATCTATGCACAAATTCACTATGATGCCTGAAATGCTGTAATTTACTGGATTTTACATGATGTGTTTATGATACAATGTTTGCATTGAAAAGAAATTGGCAACATGTAATATATTTTTTGCTGCTTTTTCTAGTGCTTTGCGCTAATTTCAAGAGGGTAGTCTTTGGGGTTCATTGGCCTCCTCCTTGATCCTCTCTAAGTAATTCTGGTCTAAATCTTTGATTATAGCCCAGAAGTTCTAACTGTTCAAGGACAAGATTAGATACCTGCTTAATTTGGAAACACAAGGACCAAAGGAAACAACCTATAAACACTAAGCATCTTGATTTAAAAACTTATCTCATCCATTAAAAATATATCAAGGAAATATATGTGTCAGGAGTTAGGCAAATAGTAAAACAGATATTCTCATTTCTGGAGATTACAGGGTCTTCTGAATAAAATATATGGCACTTTTAAGAAATGAACATCACTAACATAACCAAATTAAATAAAGTAAACTGACAAATGGAATGTCAGTGCAAGAATGTATAAATATATTTGAAGAAATGTTTCAGGTTCTAGAATATAAAGTCACACACATTTATAATCTTATCAAAATCCACTTTACCCAAAGTTATTTCAGCAAAAAATATTTTCACTAAATATATGTTAATGCTTTTCATAGCACAGATTTCTAAAAGTAAAATACTATGAACTAAAGACTAAGTCACTTTATAGTTCTATTTAAAACAAAATATATTAGCAAAGTGGTTCTTTGCCAGGGCATTAATTGAAATTGTTTTTACTTAAATTCTATAAATAATGAATCAAATGTAATATTCCTCAAGGCAGAAACAAGATTTCCAAGGTTTTATCATTTCTATGACATCATATGTGGTCTGAATAGTCTGAATTGTAAATAGAGGTGAACAAATGTTTCCCATTTAAAGCTGGCCACAGCAAAAATTTCAGATCAAATCTTGTCATATAAACATGCTATGGGCAAGAGCTCAACAAAAGCTTATAAAAGAGGCACCTGTGGTTTTTAAATTAAGCCCATTTGCTGTAATTAGCCAGCTTTATTTTTCATAAGTCCACTTTTATCATTGTTTTTTAAACCATCCCAGTGGTGGTCATAAACACCATGCAGTTTTAATGGGGGAGGATTTTGTTTCTTAAAATCCCAAGTGACTTGAAATCAAATCTGTTAGGCTTCTACTAAAGAGGAAAAAAAAAAAAAAAGAGAGAGAGAGAGCTCTGGTTAATTCAGCTTGAGTTGTAGGAAATTCAATCCAAATAAAATGCACTGGCATTAGCACAGTTTTGTCCCATACAGTCTCACTAGATTTACCTTTCCCTTGGAGGTTAACTACCAGCATGGCCATTCTTGAGTCACAGCTTACTTTTCTGCATACTTGACCCTTTAAAAATAACTGCATCCCAAGATAAAGATATGTTGAAATAAAATCTCAGATAATTTTATAGAAAATATGTGGCTCTTAAAACTTATTTTATTTTTTAAGAATAACCAATGCATCCTGGCTGTTGTGACTCAGTGGATAGGTGCCAGCCTGTGAACCCAAAGGTTGGGGGTTCCATTCCCAGCCCAGGCACATAACCAGGTTGCAAGCCAGATCTCCAGCCAGGTCCTTAGCCGGTGGCAGGTAAAAGGCAACCATACATTGATGCTTCTCTCCCTTTCTTCCTCCCTCCCTGCCCTTCTCTCTAAAAATAAGGAATAAAATCTTTAAAAAAAATAACCAATGCCATTTTAAATCAATACCAAAAATTGTATATTTATTTGATACATATTTGAGGATCTCTTGGAATCAATCCTTCCATTTTTCTCCAGGTATATGTCAATAATGGAAGCCTTAAATGTTCACCTAGAAATGTGGTTGTTTATATAAACATATTTTACATCTAGGGTTTTGCTTGGCTCTAATCAAGTCCACTGTTCCTTTTCTGAGACCCCTCCCTCCAAAAGCCAACAAATGAGCACCATAGCTGAGATTCTATCAACCTGGCTGACACTGTTTGCCCTGCACTGGTGATTGATTCCCTGAGGCGCCACCCCACCACACTTGGGAGTCCATCCTAGCTGTTTCCAGTGGCTCTTCTATACAAATGGCCTGTCTCTTTCTTGCTTCAGATTTTCCTGAACTCTCTCAAACAAGCCACATTTGGGCTTATCAGATCTCAGGTGTGGAACCACCAAGTGTTGAAAGCAGGGAAGCTTCTAGTCTGGTAGCAAAGAAGAATTTACTTGGAGCCCAGAGGAGATTTGGCATGTTTTATTGCAAGCAGCAGGCTAACAACCACAGGGCCAAGGCAGCTAGGGTGTCAGCGCCTTCACACCTGGTTGTCCTGACCCATACAGCAGCAACAAGCTTACAGCAAAGGTAGTCTTATATATACTCATTAGAACAAAGGAGGCTGTATATATCTTAGAACAAAGAGGCAAGATACCCAAAAGGTGATACCTGTCTGCTCAGAGTTGCTAAATTGGTTACCTTTGGGGCTCAGTGTTCCAGGACTCTGCGATAAAATTAATCCCAAGGCTAATTATTTGGCGGACTCCAGAGGAAGGTTCAGCCATATCTACAAAGAGACTGGGGACTTCTCCGCCCTCCCCTAACAGGGCTCAACATGGCTTGTACCTTTTGCTAATGGGCTAATACATCTGGTATGAACAGCAACTGAATTTGGTTCACAAGTTGGCTTCACCTAGGTACCTCCAAGCCCAGCACAAGTAGCAGCCATCGGCAGATTGATTTGTTGTTCGTGCCAGGCTGTGCCATTGAACTTTACAAGATACCTATTACATTAGGCCACCTAACAAGCCCGGAGATGTAACAGCTCTACCTAATACATAGAAACAAACATAGGGAAGTTACCAAAATGAGGAGGCAGAAAAACATGTCCCAAATGAAAGAATAGAACAATATTCCAGAAGAAGGATTGAACAAAATAGAGAATAGAAATCTACCAGTCACAGAGTTCAAAATTCTGGTTATAAGGATGCTCAATGAACTTATTAAAAGCCATAATAGCATAAAAAAGGATCAATCAAAAGCAAAGGATACACTAACTGAAATGAACAATTTTTTAATGAAGAATAACTTATAAGAAATCAATAGCAAAGTAAATGAAGTCAAAACTTTAATTAGTGATATGAAATATAAAGGAAAAAATCAATCAGAACAACAATAAAATTTAAAAAATGAGGCTAGTGTAAGAAGCCTCTGAAAATACTTTAAAGGTGTCAACATTTGCATCATGGGATTGCTAAAAAGAGAGGAAAAAGAGAGAAAGAAATTGAAAACTTGTTTGAAAAACTAATAACAGAAAACTTCCTTATTCTGGTGAAGGAAATAGAAATACAAGTTCAGAAAGCTCAGTGAGTACCAAACAAGATAGTCCTAAAAAGATCCATACCAAAAAGAAATAATAATTACAGTGCAAATGTTTAAAGACAAAGAGAGGATCTTAAAAGCAACAAGAAAAAGGCAGTTATTTACAAGGGAGCTCTCACAAGACTGTCAGCTGATTTCTCAAGAGAAACTTTGCAAGCAAGAAGAGTTAGCAAGAAATATTCAAGTGATGAAAGTAAAGGACCTACAGCCAATATGACTCTACCCAGAAAAGCTATTATTGAGAATTGAAGGACAAACAAAGAACTTCCCAGACAGAAGAAGAAGAAGAAGAAGAAGCAGCTAAAGGAGCTCATCACCAAACCAGTGTATGAAGTAAATGAACAAGCAGAACAGAAATAGACTCATAGGTGCAGAGAACATTTTCATGGTTTCTAGATGGAAAGAGCTTTGGGAAGATGGATGAAAAAAGTGAAAAGATTAGAAATACAAACTAGATGTTAAAAATAGTCTTTACAAAGATGTAAAGAACAGGATAGGGAATCTAGTCAATAATATTCTAACTACATATGGTGTTAAATGGGTCATAGATTTATCAGGATGATCACTTAGTAAATTATATATTGTCTAAGCATTGAAGTATATACCTGAAACTAACATAATAATGTATGTCAACTGTAACTGAAAAATAAAAATAATTTTAAAGTGAAAAAATAAATGGAGAAACAAATAATAAAGTGAACAAAAACATTTATTGTAGCATTATATGTAATCATAAAGAAAATAAAACAACTTAAATGCCTAGCTAAAGAATAGATACAAAACAACAGGGTATCTATTCAAGTAAAAAATGAAAGGAAGGAAGAAAGAAAGAAAGAAAGAAAGAAAGAAAGAAAGAAAGAAAGAAAGAAAGAAAGAAAGAAAGGAAGGAAGGAAGAAAGGAAGAAAGAAAGAAAGAAAGAAAGAAAGGAAACTAAAGATGACTAAGAATTAGTTGGTTGGTCTAGTCTATTGGGAAAGTAATTTGTTATTCTTAATGAAGTGAAAAATATGCATACCCTGTGATACAGCAATCCCACCCACATTATATGTATATCCTATAGAAATGCATATAGTATATTTAAGATATAAGAATGACCAGGACAGTTTGGCTTGTGATAGCAAAGTACTGAAAGTAACCCACATGTTATCCATAAGAGAGTAAAAGTGGGATATAGTCATGTGATGTACTATGTACATATAAAAATGATTATAGCTTTATACAATACAATAAATTAAATACTTTTTACAAGTTTCATTAAAAAAAGATAAAATAAAACCTACAGTATATTATTATGTAAAGGTCAAGAAAAGCAAAACTATACCGTATTGTTCAGGGAAATATATAAAAGTGATAAAATATACATAATAAGAGAGTAATTTTTGTAAAGGCATGTTAATGAATACTTCTTGGAGTACAAAGAGGATATAACTAAGAAGGAATGTAAAGAAAGCTTCTTTACATGTGAATTTATTCATAAATGTATATTTTATTATTTATGTTATATTACACAATACAAATGTAGCACTTTTTTAATTTTTTTAAATAGATTTTTGTCTAGCTTTTTTTTTTTTTAAAGATTTTATTTCATTATTTTTAGAAAGAGGGGAAGGGAGAGAGGCAGAGAGGGAGAGAGACATCAATGTATGGTTGCGTTTCACCTGCCTCCAGGCACAGACCTGGCTGGGGACCTGGTTTGCAACCTGGTTATGTGCCCTGGCTGGGGAATTGAACCAGTGACCTTTGGGTTCACTGGCCGGTGCCTTATCCACTGTGCTACCAGCCAGGGCTTACAAATGTAGCACTTTTAAATATATATCAAACTTGAAAAAACTCTATATAACTCATGTTAGATAAAATAGCAGCATTTCCTTTGTATGTATGTGCATATGTCTGTGTGTATTCACATATACGTATATAATAATTATATTTAAATAAGTATGTGAATATTTTGTACATATTATAATGTGCTTCATCAAATTCCTGCTCCTCTTCAAGATGATGATGCCCTGATGAATGTGAGCAAAAAGTTCACATAATTACGTTGAATAGAAGAAGCAGGTCTTTGCATCAGCAACATGTCAGTTGCTACTCTGGGCTTACTAACACCCACTTACTTGGCTCTCCTGTTAATATTTAAGGTTGATGTCTACAGACAATGGAACTCATATCAAAGATGTAAGTCATGACCTTTGTACCCTTTCAGTCTTTTCTCAGTAGCTTTTCCTGTTGATATGACCTCCACATAACTCACTGGCTAAAATGATATTTGAAGCTTTACCTTATATTCCATTTACCTCCTGATATACCTGTAGCTTCTGCTCCAAGCCTAGTTCATCCCAGCAATGGCTTGGCCTTGTTGGCATACTGGCTCTCATTTCAGCACAGCACCATACAGAAATGAAGTACGTTGTACATATAAATTATGTACACTCCCTCTCTCTTTGCCTAAACTGACAGTTCTGTCTCAACTCACAGCTCTGTCTCCTTAAATGATCACCCAATTTCAGTTTAATTCCATCTGCTCTCAGTGCTTTCTTCATCTTCGTATTGCTTTTAAATCAATGTCCTGACCACCCCCAATTCCCTGCTGCCCCTAACCTATTTTGAGCTTAGCCCTTGGCTTGGATTGGAAGCAGAAAAATAAAGGGACATAATTAGCCCTGGATCCTGTTTCAACCCCTTTTTCCTCATATGTCTTTCTCATGTTCCCACATTGCCTTGGTCACATTTCCAACTTCTTCCCACTTCTAGAATAGTGCCTTAATGAAAGTCTAAGTATCTTCTTCAAATTATAAAAATTCTGATCTGCCTCTGATTATAAGCTTCAATAAATTTAGAGAAATTAATCTCTTGTGCAAAGACTGGCTTTGAAGACTTTCTGAAAATCTTATTTTGAATGGCCAAAGTTTATTATCATTCTTTCTTTTCCTATACATCATCTGTAACAATCTTTATATTTCCCACAAGTAGAAGTTCTTGGACCAGCAAAGAAGAAGATCTGGTAGTTAAAAGGGCATAAGATATAATAATTTTCTCTCAAAATGTATTCCATTACAATATGCATAATAAGAAGTCTCAAAATGAGCATCCCCCAAATATGAACACTATATTGATGGTATTATCATAGGTTATTTTTATTATTTTTTTAAATATTTTTTTATTCATTATTTTTAGAGAGAAGGGCAGGGAGGGAGGAAGAAAGGGAGAGAAACATCAATGTATGGTTGCCTTTCACCTGCCTCCAGCTACAGACCTGGCTGGAGACCTGGCTTTGCAACCTGGTTATGTGCCCAGACTGAGAATTGAACCAGCAACCTTTGGGTTCTCAGGCCAGCACCATTTATTATCCTTTTTATACAAGTTTCCCCAAACCTTTTAGAATGATATTTTATTATACTTATAACCAGGTTTAAAATAACAGAAATACTTTTTAAAATTTAAAAATCTATGAGTATATTAGTTTAAACCATGGAGTGGCAATAAAAAGACATGAGCTACAGTAACACTGAGGATATATAAACAATTTGTTCTGAAATAGGATAATTAAATAGAATAAAACTATTTATTCATGCTATTTTTTCCTTAAACACTGAGGTAATCAATGGTATTGGTTCTGGAACCAACATGAAATAAAACACACCTATTAAAACATGAAAGCTAGTCTCAAAAGTAATTAGATAAATATAAGCTGAATCATTAGAATTCAGCTCACCCTAACAATCTCTATAATTTTTTTTTTTTTTTACTTAAGGTTAAGCACGTAACATTTTAAATACTACATTCTTTGTAGTGCCAAGTAATTTTAGCTGCTTGATCAATAAAAGACATTTCTATTTAACATCACTTCAGTTATTTGAATGTAACAATAACAAAAATAGCTAATCGACAAAAAGTATTTAATTTAAATTCAATCAGTAAAAGAAAACACAGCCCCTGCCCAAGCTCAGTAGGATTGTTGGTTAGTTTCCTAAATGTCTGATGAAAATTAGTCTAGGGTGGAATGTTCCTTTTAGATAAATTTTTAATCTTTCATTTTGACATAAAACTAAACAGATTACTGGTAAAAGAGAATAGGTAAGCTTAAGTATTACATTTAATTAAGTAGTTGTTTTCAGTCCTCACAAACAGATCCACATGAGGGCAGTAGACTATGATAAAGCCTGAAATATGAAATTAATATAGAGATGCACCAAGAGGAAAAGCATATTCAATTCTGAAATTTTTTCCCTTGGCAAGAGGCATAAATATTATTATTTCAGAAACCATAACTAATCTGAGTTACCAGTAGTTTTCTCATGACTAATACATTTTTCTTTTTATATTTCAACATACAAATAAGCAAAACTGTTTTATCTCATCTCTCCATATAAAAATCCATAGAAGATCTAATCATATAGATCGTTCAAAGAATTCCTTGATATGAATTCTCAAAGTAAGTACAATCCTTGTTCCATTGTTTTCCTGTAAGTATTGGCTAAGATAAAAATATTCTAGTTAAATGAAAATTCCTGCTCTACAGGGTGGAAAATTAAGAAAGAAAGTCTACTCAGTTAAGCATTTTTAAAAGCATCTTGAGAAATAATGATATTAATTAAAAATCTGGAAGAAAAATTGGTAAGGACAATTTTTTTCTATTCATTATTTTTAGAGAGAAGGGCAGGGAGAGAGGCAGAGAGGGAGAGAGACATCAATGTATGGTTGTCTTTCACCTGCCTCCAGCTACACACCTGGCTGGAGACCTAGCTTGCAACCTGGCTATCTGCCCTGGCTGGGAATCGAACCAGTGACTTTAGGGTTGAAGGCTGGTACCTTATCAATTGTGCCACCAGCCAGGGCTGGTAAGGACAATTTTTAATATGAGGCTCCATAGTAATATGAAAAAGTAAAAGACTTTTTAATTTATATATGAGGTCTGTCCAGAAGGTATCTAGCTATGTAATATGAACAATAGAGACCTTTATTAAAGAAGATACAAGATACAAGAAACATTGTACATAGGACAATGATGTCTCATTCCACTTCAAAGTAGGCACCTTGGAACCTCACACAGTTCGCCCAATCTGCCCCATCGTATTTTCCTGAATTTCATTGATGGTCTGAAATCTCTTCCCTTTTCAAAGGTGATTTTAGTTTTGGAAAAAGACAGTAGTCTCAGGGCACCAAATCTGGGCTGTGGGGCTCAGTCACCTGGGTGGTTTGACATTTTGCCAAAAAAACCTCTGCATGAGAAGATGCAAGAGCATGCTCAGTGTTGTGATGAAGCCGCCAGTCACCGGTTGCTTATAGATAATTGTGGCCTTCTGAATCACCCAAATAGTTTCCATGGAGTAATGTTCAAACTTAATGAAACATTTGATGCAGATTTGTTTCTCTACTTGCTCAGTCATTTTAAATGTGATGGCCACACAGCATGTACGCTCACTCAATGGTACCTATGGCCCTCACTGACTCGTACGGTGAAGTTGTCACTATTCACTCATGCACATTCCAGTCCACCCTCCTTGGCTACCAGGTTATATTGATGTTTCTCCAACTGTTCTTATTATATTAACAATGGTTGGACTTTTTCTGGACATACCTTGTATATTCCTATTCTTATCAGGATTTAAGAGGAAAGTAAAGTGATAGAACTTTTACCACTCCTTGCCTTTCCTTGTCTCCTTCATAATCCATACACAATCTCCTACTCATCCTCTGTATTCATTTTCTACTACTGCTGTAACTGACTGCCACAAACTTGGTCATTTACAACACACACAAGGATTAGGTCAGAAACCTGAGATGGGTCTCATTGCAGAAAACCCAGGTGTTCACAGGGCTACGTTCCTTATTGCCAGTCCTGGGGAAGAAGCCACTCAGCCTATTCATATCATTGGCATATTTCCATTCCATGAAAACTGTTGGTTTTCTTCCCTTACCTTGCCTACTGTCAGCCAGGGACACCTGAACTCTTAGAAGCCCCTTTCCAACCCTTACATGTTACATCTCAGAACCAGCAACAGCATGTCAAGTTCTCTCAGGTTTGGGGCCTCTGTTTTCTTTCCTTGGCTTCTCACTTGTGTTCTGTGGCTTTGCATCTTCCTGATTCTAGCCAGAGATCCTTATGGCTCATGGTATGAGATTGGGCCCCACACAGATAATCCAGGGTAATCTGCCTATTTTGAAGGTTATAATCTAAATTACATCTGCAAAGTCCCTTTTGCCACATAACAGAACCTATTTAAAGAACCCAGGCATTATGATGTGGACATCTATAGGGAGTCATTACTAAGCAGATCACATCACTTAATTCTGTTCTTTGCAGAAGACAAAGAACAGGAATAGACAAGAAGGCAATGCAAACATTTTCTTCTGAGACCATTTTTATCCATGTTTTAAAGTTTCATATATAGTACATGCTCATTCCTGAAATGGTATCATTTCTAAAGCTTTGTCCTGCCTAAATGCACACCCTCCTTTAGGTACTGCATGATGGTTTTAGTCCTAATCAGTGTGACTCAGTTGGTTTGGCATCATCCAGCAAAGGGAAAGATTGCTGGTTCGATTCCCAGTCAGATTATATCATCCCTGGGTTGTGGGTTTGGTCCCTGCCACATGCAGGAGGCAACTGGTCAATGTTTCTCGAGCTCTCTTTCTTCCTCCCTCCCCTCTCTCTAAAAAAAGTTAAATAAATATATTTTAAAAAACAATGTGTTCGGGTTTCTAGGAAGATCCCGCCTCCTACAAGAAACCACTAATATTTACTCAAAGCATTATTGACTTTTTATTTCTCGGAATCCCTAAGCATTTAAGAACAGAACCATTAGCGCTTACATATGATTTACTAATATAAATCTCACTTCCTCCAAGTAATGTATGTCATTAAGAGCATGGAATCTATAGCAGTGCCTAGATCTCTCCCAGATCATATCCCAGATCTGCCGCCTACTGCTGTGTATCTTTAAACAAGTTAATAAAAACTCTGTGTCTCAGTTTCCTCCCCTGTAAAATAAAAGTAATAAGAGTAATATTATGGGTTTAAGTGACTTAATACAAATATAATGCACCAAAAAGGGTCTGGCATATGGTAGATGCACATACACAAAAAAGCTAACTTTGATCATTGTTAGTAACTGTTTAAGTGATTTGAGAATATACCTTACTTTTAGATTAAATTCAATGTGGTTGTAAGTTTACTCACTGTCTCTAATCTTCCCCTATATGATTGTGTGTATTTGCAGTAAAAATACATGAAAATTAATAATGGCCACACATATATTGATATTCTGAATCATTCTATATGCTGAATTTTAAGTCAATAAATATTTCTATGTGCATTATTAATAGTTTGTATGAGAAAGTATACTTATCTGACTCTTTTAAAGTGAGTAAATGATACTTGGTCACCCTAGACTGATATTTTCAAACAAACATGAGTTTCATTTAGGCCTCAATGGTTAAAGCAAAAGATACACTATTAGTGTTGCACTATAATGCAGAGTAGAAAATCCACGAGAAAATAAATGAAGCATTGATATCATCCTTCCAAGGGTCTTCAGTTCACGAACATTTCAACAACTTGACTTAAATTTCTAATAACTGGTTTTTAAGTGATGTCTTCTAAAATGAACTATGCTCCATTCTCTTTGGAGAATGAAACTTTACATAAAATCATTAGTAGTCCCAATGAGAAAATATATCATTTGCTCATTCATTCAACTATCATTTATTGAGTTTAAAGATAATGCCTAAATAACAAATGATAGCATTAATCTCCAATCTTTGAAGCAATACTAGAGGTAGGAATCACTTTGCCTTCACTTTTCAAAGACTCTGAGAAAAGTTTGCTCTGGTGACACCAGATTAACATTCTGTTCTGCAAACTCCCAAATCCCATGGGATTTTAGAACAAGGTGCTTATCATTACCTATTCTAACTTATTTAGTATCTGCCCCCATCCAGTGCCTAATTTGTTTTGCTTCACTTTCAGATCTTAAATACCATGTGTTAAATAAATGTATAAATGAAACATATCACTTACTGAATGTAAGCATTTTAGAGTATTCTTCCTTTCTCTTTTCATTTGGGACCTTCCAAAGAAAGAATTTAATACAATCATGCATTTTAAATGTAGCTGTAGCCTCAAAATGCTTTTCGCTTCAAGTAGTAGCATACACTGTCCAGTGGCTTAAACATGGAGGCATATTAATAAATCTGGAATGACAAGGAGTTCAGAAGTTAATTCAGCAGCTCCACCATATCAGGCCTTTCTGTCATTTCTGATTCTTGGGACTCTTCCCTCATGTTCACCAGAGGGTGCTGCAGACTCCAGCTGTCCCTAACTGGTCAAAAACAAGGGTGGGCAGGGCCAGCTCTCTCTCTTTTAATTAGACAGGGCACTTTGGCTCTCAAAGTCCCTCAGCAAACTTACTTTTATGTTACTTTAGCAGGAACAAGAACATGTGCTTAATCCTGCACTAAGTTAAGGGGGGTAAAAAAAAGCACATGATTAATATAGTTGACCAATCTACCACTAGTTATACTCTGTGCAGAGCATATTGCTTCTCTCAAATCAGAATTCTATTTACAACACTGAAAGAGGGAAAGACTGAAAGAGGTAGGCTACTCACCATAGCAGGTGCTACTTCCTTAGCGCTCTCTCTCTCTCTCTGTCTCTCTCTCTCTGCTGTATACTTGGCAGAGTGCTGTATAATCTTCAAATATCTTAGAGCTGCAGCACACTGTCAATAATGTATACAACTGTTTGTTTAGACATCATGAAACAAATACAAGATGATGTTAATAATAATTTGCACAAACCAATGCAATTGGCATTTTTAGTTTCCCCATTATTGAGTGCTGAAAGTAAGATTTAGAGAATATAACTACCTTGCCCAATATGAGCAAATCTGAGCCATCTCAGGAAAGAACCTGAGTAGAGGTGGGACTCAGACTCATGTTCCTCTTACTCCAAAGCTGGAGCTCTTAATGACTAACATACACTACCTAAATGTCACTTGAGGACTGCCGCTTAGGATAATTTAATAAATTCTTATTCCACGTATTTTTCTTTTGTACTTTGGACCAGTTTTAATATCAACTACTGTTCCTTTGGAATCAGAATTAATATCTATTAGAACACGATGCTGTTAAAAAGTATCACGTGTATTATAAACACAAAAACCTAGTTTCTGCCTTGGAGAGAGTAGACTAGCTTGGTTTGAGGGAGAGAAGGAGGGGATTATTTTGAAACTCAAAAGGATTTTAGTAATAAAACTCTCTTCACTGAATTCATCATTTTCTCTCTCTCTCTCCCTCTTCTTTCTACCCTTTGTTCCGTCTTCCTCCCTCTGTCACACACACGCACACACACACACACACACACACACACACTTGACCTTGTCCAGCAGACAGCTATTGTAGAAACTAAATATAATAACTGAGCTATTGTGTTGGAAATGAATAAACACCTGTCTCTCCAGGCTACAACTCTGAATATACGACTGTTATTAATGACTGCAAATGTCTAGAAAATGTCTAATAAAACCAAGGTATCTTTCAACCAATGATAGATTAATTGAATTTAATATGGTGGGATTGGAAAAGTCACTGTAACTAATTGCTTTACAAGCAGTGAATGCCTCTAAGTGTGATATATAGTATCACACTTCAGTATTTTAGTTAAGGGTCTTGTTATTAAATTACCTTGAAACATCAATGTTGGAGGGTATAGAGCTCATTTACTATTTATATGAGTTCTAAGAAGGAAGGAAGGTCACCTTTTCTTTTAACACTTAGTTCTTATATTTTGCCTGTGCCTAGGCTAATGATATCAGCATTGATATAATGCAATGATGATACCTAAAGGAACAATAGCCATCAATACATACAAATATCTAAATAAATTAAAATATGCCACAAAATTGATTGCCTAAACTATGTTTTATCATCCAATAGCCTATAAACATAATTTGACTACATGAGTGCAACCTATTATCTCTTTTCTGATATCAAATTTAGGTGGTCCCAGAAGAAGCATTATTTATTTGTTTGCAAAATGTCACTGGTACTACATTAGCCTTTATGGTGAAGTAAAATAAAAATCTGTCTTCTAAAAGCTATGTGATTCTCACAAAGACATAGTGTTTACCATCTTTCCTCTGAGAGCACTTCTAATATTGAAGAACCATGAGTCTATCACACACATATGTGCACCTGGGTAATTCTCTCTTTGACAGTTCATTGTTGGGTCAATATAAAGCCAATTGATACCTATATTAAAGCTTCACAAATATGTCATTGTTTCTAAGAATGAACACAAAAAGGATAAAACTGAAAGAACTATAAAGCATTCTTAATAAATAACAAGTACTCTTATTCTAGACTTTTTGCAAAGTATCTCACAGGTGAGAGCAAGTCTTAGTAGCAGTTGTGGGAATGATAGTAACAACTTCATGTGCTAAAGAGAAATACAAATAATTACAATGAAAATACTTTGTAATTGGCCTATCATGTGCCAAGCATAGGTATTCCACAAGTATGCTATCACCTCAAAGCATTACAAAAATCATATAAAAGTAGTTGATATCTAAATTTGTCTGAATTGGACTCTCCTAGGTACAGAATATTAGCCAGTTACTTCACACTGACTATGCAAAGTTTAAAGTCAAATTTTGCTTTGGCTTTGTAACTTCATTCTCAGCTTTTTTATCAATTAAAAGGAAATTAAACTCAAACAAAAAAAAGTAATCTCTTTAATTTCTAAAGCACAATAACATTTTGAATTATATTTTCCAACATATAGCTTAGAGTTGTATTTCCAAGTTCTCTTTCTTCCCTTTTTTAGCCACTTCTATGAAAAGATTTTAATTCTGTATTTATATATGTTTGTATTTCCCAAAAATGAAATAACAAATTATATTCGTATTAACAAAAGCACTCAGATAGGGCATGGCCATTATCTTGAACCCAATTGTTCTGCACAGTGATGCTGTCTGTACTCAAAACCCAATCAATAACAATATTAGTACGTGGCACATATTAATGACTGTTTTGATCTCTTACAACCTGAAACCCACAACTTTCAACCAGCTGACACTGACATTTGTGACTTTTAATTAGTACAGGTGTAGAAACAAGATAATCAATATGCTAAAATCCCACCCAATCACCACAAAAAGAGGCACAAGTTCTGAGTGATGGCTTAAGATAAGAATCCACAAATGAGTTCTGTAAAGAACCAGATGGTAAAGACTTTAGACTTTGTGTCTGTTCCATATGCTTTGTGTCTCAGCTATTCTACTCTGTCATTAGGAGGAAAGGAGCCAATAAATACATAAGTGTGGCTGTGTTCTAAAAATGAGGCGACAGGACAGCTTTTCTTATTTTCTTCATTTTTATGAAGTTTGAAGCATTTTATAAATCCCTACGTGATTCCTTCCTTTAACTATGGATTATTGAGAATTATATGATTTAAGTTCTAAATGTTTTGAGGTTTTCCTAGGGATTTTATAGTTATTGAATTTTATTTAATTTTTCTGAGATTGGAGAACATACTCCATATGATTTTAAATATTTTATTTAGTGAGACGTTTTATACTCCAGCATATATTCTCCCTTGGTAAAAATATTAGGTAAACCTTAAAAATATGTATTTTCAATCATCATGTTTAACTTTTATAAATGTTAATTAGGTCAAGGTAATTAAAAGTGTTATTCAGATCATATTATGTGTGTGTCTGTTTCAGCAATTGATGATTCTTATCATGGATAGCCATTTTATTTTTTAATTCTGTTCATTTTTCCCTCATATTTTGAAGCTTTGTTATTAGATGCATCCACAATTTTATAATAAGGCTTCTTATTAATTGATCTTTGTAGCATTATGAAGTGATCCTCTATATCACTAATACTCTATCTTAAAATATATTTTATCTCACATTAATATAGCCATTCCAATGTTTTTATGCTGTTGGTCACAAGTTTTTATTTTGCCTTCATGTATAAAGTATATTTTTGTTGGTTTTAAAAGTTTAGTTTGAGATCTGGCTTGTGGCTTAGTGGATAAGGTGCTGGCCTGTGAACCCAAAGGTCACTGGTTCAATTCCCAGCCAGGGCACATAACAAGGTTGCAAGCCAGGTCTCCAGCCAGCTCTGTGGCTGGAGGCAGGTGAAAGGCAACCATACATGGATGTTTCTCTCTCTCTCTTCCTCTCTCCCTTCCATTCCCTCTGAAAAATAATAAATAAAATCTTAAAAAAAAAAAAGTTTAATTTGAGCCATCAGAGAGTGGCAAATTAAAACCACAATAAGATATCACCTCGCATCTGTCAGAATGGCAATCATCAACAAATCAACAAACAAGTGCTGGCAAGGATGTGGGGAAAGGGGAACCCTGGTGCATGGCTGGTAGGAATGTAGGCTGGTACAACCACTATGGAAAACAGTACGGAGTTTTCTTAAAATGCTAAAAATGGAACTGCCTTTTGATCCAGTAATTCCACTACTAGGACTATACCCGAAGAACCCTGAAACACCAATTCATAAGAACCTATGTACACCTATGTTCATAGCAGCACTATTTACAATAGCCAAGTGCTAGAAACAGCCTAAGTGCCCATCAGTGGATGATTGGATCCAAAAACTTTGGTACATTTACACAATGGAATACTATATAGCAGAAAGAAAGAAGGAACTCCTACCCTTTGCAACAACATGGATGGAACTGGAAAGTATTATGCTTAGTGAAATAAGCCAGTCAGTGAAAGACAAATACCATATGATCTCACCCATTATAGGACAATAATGATCAAAACAAATAAACAAGCAAAATAGAACCATATACATGCATAAAATGAATCGACCTTCATTGGGCCGAGGGCAGCAGGGAGGGGGAAGAAGGAGGCAAAGAAAGGGAGCAGTTTAGTCAAGAAATAAGTATGGAAGAACCAGGGACATGGACAATAAGTAGGATTGACTTTGGGGGGAATGGGTGGGTGGGTAAGGGGACAGAGGGGAGTAAAAAGGGGATGGATGTAATACAACAACAATTAAATTTTTTAAAAAAGTTTAGTTTGACTATTTTTTCCCAATTTAAAGATATTTTATGCATACATCACCATTTCTTCTGAAGAGAAGTTAGTGGCCATTTGAAATTTGAATTGCTGTTCCTATGTTTGTAATGTTATTTTTATAAGAATAACTAAATCTAATTTTTCAATATTACCTTTTGGTGTTTGTTTTTAGCTGTTTGATTTGATATATGCATGATTTTCTTTATATTTTTCTTGTTTGGGTTTTGCTCAGCATTTGGAAAGTGTAGCATCAGCATTTAGAAAGATGCAAAGACATAGTAAGCACTCAATAAACAACTTTTGAATAATAAACACATTTCTTAGCAAAAAATTAAAATAAGGTAAAAATAATAAATATATATATGTATATATTCAATTTGTTCAAGTCTGCTTGTGTCTGTATGTATATAAAAACATGTATACTACTCTATTGTAGTTAGGATAGACTAGATTATGCTATAGATTATGCTACTATAACAGAAATCCCTTAAATAAAACCATTTATTTTTCAAAATAGATTAAATTCCTAGAATATTTTATAACTCAAGATCCATAGGTGACTAGAGTTTTATTAGGCAAATGTATCTACATGGGAATTAGAAGGCAAAAGGGAAACATAAGTCAATCACAAGTGGCTCTTTTGATGAACACTGGAGAGGCAATTAATTATTTTGCAGCAGTTGCACAGAGGTGCTTTTGTCCTTGTGACCTTTTCATTTTCCCTCTACTTTATGAGTCCCTGAAGGCAAGCAGTAATAACAAGGTTTTGTCTGGATAATCAATCACATGACAGTTGGATGCTTTCTCATGTCTACAGTGCTCCTGCACTATGAAAACTTGGTTCCCTGATCCTCCTAGAAATTTTGTCAGACAACTCATGCTTTCTGGTAAGTCCCTACTTGCAAAACTAGCTGCAGTAGATACAGTTGCCTCAATTAAAATACAAACCAAGAAGACAACAAGGAGCAAAACTGACTGCCAACAACAGATCAAGCTGAGGAAACTTGAATTATTTTTCTAACCCAATTGAGTTTGAAGATAGTATCCAGTTGACATTATAAGATGAAGCTTTAACTAGTGGTATGCAAAAGAATAGTTATTTAGTGTCATAAAACCTGTGGGCACATAGAAATAAATGACTTAAAGAAAATTTCTGTCAAACCAAGACCCTGATATAACAAATGACTAAGAGGAACATGAAGAATTCAATAAAAACCTAAAAGAGGTCATTCTTGAGGAACTCTATTATAAATGCAATTGAGGTGCCTACCTACAATTTTTAAAAGATCCATATACTTATTGATATGGAATTGTTGGAGTAGATAGATCATGAGTACACACAAACAACCCTTATTCTTGTCCCCAGAGAGTTAGATGTTGAAGCTCTACCCTCCCTGCAACAGTGTTAGGAAGTGGAGCCTTTGAGAGGTTTAGATGAGGTCAGGAGGGTGGGATCCTTCTGATGGGATTAGTTTCCTTATAAGAAGAGACCAGAGCGTGTTACCATTCTCTCCCTGTCTCCCTCTCTCCCTGTGCATGCACATGTGCACCTCTGCCATCTGAGGATACAGCAAAAGGACAGTTCCATGCAAGCCAGAAAAAGAACTCTCCCCAGACACTGAATCTGCCAGCATCTTGATGTTGTACTTTCTAGCCTCCAGAACTGTGAGAAATAAATATTTCTTGTTTCAGCCACTCAAACACTCAGTTTTTAGTATTTTACTATAATAGCTTAATCTGACTAAGGCTGCATAAGACCTTAGACCTTATTTCAAGAATTACATTGGTGGCATTTTTTTAAAAAAACACCATGTGGCTTTCCAGGGTGGATGAAGGTGAGAAGTAGTGTCATTAAAATGAATTGCATGAGGGTCGTGGACTCCAATGATGATGGCAAACAGTAGCACTTACTTGTGGAGGCCAGGCGAGCACAGGTACCATTATAAACACTAAGGGCAGAGTATTAGCAGAACTGTTCTACATGAAGGCATATTTGTAGCTAAGGTCGACCTTGTTAAGAAACCCAACAAAGCCTCACTGTTTTAGTGTATATAAAAACCCTCCAAGGCCCTGGCTGGTAGCACAGTGGATAAGGCGCCAGCCTGTGAACTCAAAGGTCGCAGGTTCGATTCCCCAGACAGGGCATATAACTAGGTTGCAAGCCAGGTCTCCAATCAGGTCTGTAGCTGGAGGCAAGTGAAAAGCAACCATACATTGATGACTCTCTCCCTCTCTGCCTCTCTCTCTTCCCCTCTTTCTAAAAATAATTAAATCTTTAAAAACAAAAAACAAAAAAACCTCCAGTTCAGATGAACAATGCCTGACTTGAGCAATCAAAATAGGGAACTAAAACCTCTACATCCATTGGAAGACCCAGGGCTGAGAAAGAAATAAACAGCCTCATAAGTTCTTGCTGTAAATTTTCTCTCTCAAAAGAACTTGCCGATACAAACCAAGCTAACTGTGCCTTGGGAAAAGAGAAATGTCTAGACTTTCCAGGATTTATTTGACACCAACTCTGTGTTGGTTTTCTATTGCTAATGTTGCAAATTACACAAACGTATGGCTCTGAAATTCAGAAGTCTGAAATGGTTCTTACAGGGCTAAAATCAAAATACCATCTGATTGTATATATATGTGAAATCTAAAGAGTAAACAGAACAGAAACAAACTCATAAATACAGAAACAAATTGATGGTTATGAGAAATGGGGATGAAGGAATGAACAAAATAAGTTGAAGAGAACTACAAAGTACAAATTGATAGTTATAGAATAAGCCATGGGAATGTAATGTACAGTATAGGGGACATCATCAGTAAGATTGTATACTTGCTGTGCTGATCACTTTGTAAGATACGTAAATGTCTAATCACTATGTTGTACACTTGAAACTAATATAATATTGAATAATAATTTTAAAATAAATCTAAATATATATGAAGTAGCAAAATTAAATACAAATATGTGAATAGGACTTCATTTCTGAAGTGGAGAGAACCTGATTTCTTCATTTTCCAGCTTCTAGAAGCTTCACACATTTCTTGGTTCCTAGCCCAATTCTGTCTTCAAAGCCAACATGCGTGGTCAAGTCCTCCTCACATTGCATTGTGCTGACAAGATCATCTGCCTCCCTCTTCCACTTTATAAGGAACCATGTGATCTATTGGGCCTGTCTAGATAAGGTAAGGTCAGGTAATTTGCAACATTTATTCTATCTACATACTTAATTCTCTGGTATATTTGCAGGTTCTGGAGAGCAGGGCATGGGCACCTATGAGGGAGTCAAGATTCAACCTACCACTGGGCTCTAAACCAACAGTTAATTTCCAGCCACATAGGATACTGTGGTGACCCAGCAGTGAAAGTGGGAATTTCTGAGGTCAAATAATCAATGGGGTTTGGTCTAATATGTTCTCAAAGTGATCTTAGCAGGCTGGCAATAAGATCACATTGGTTCCTTCACCCATGAAGTGCAGGTTATTTTCAAAGAGAAAGGTAAAGGGAAGCTTCTGAAACCATGCCTCTAAGCCAAAGTAATAAAGCAAAAACAATGCCCCATTTCTAGGAAAACTTCAAAAAT
This sequence comes from Noctilio leporinus, assembly GCA_004026585.1. NCBI lineage: Eukaryota > Metazoa > Chordata > Mammalia > Chiroptera > Noctilionidae > Noctilio > Noctilio leporinus. The sequence goes on along the minus strand of PVIW01000083.1, from coordinate 613,790 downwards.
TAGGAACAACATCAAAGAGTTGAAAGGTGCATGGGTGGAAATACCTATTACCTAGTTGAACTTGTCTCTTTGGCCTAAGGAAAACAGAGAAGGGTCTTACAGTTAGTTGTCTGAAATTTTCATCTCTTTACTAAAACAAAGTGACACATCCTTTGGTTCAATTAAAATGCACATACACATGCACATATTTGTAACATATACTTTAATTACATTTATATAATGATATATAATGGTAATCAGCACTAATCACTATCACAGAATATACACAGTTTTTTCTCTCACTTTCTTCTTTTCTTATTAATGGTAGTAAATGTTACAGTTTAGTTCAGAGGTTACTGGATTATGAGAATGGAATTTCATAATTTTTCCCCTGTAGTTACCACCCATTTTAGTTAGAAGACTCAGATCCAAAGCAAAGTAATTTCTTAAGAGTTCTGAATACATTGAATAGGTAGGTTGAGTTCTCTTGGTGCCACCACAAGATGAAGGTGGACTTCATTCAGTTTCTTCACTTTTACCACTGGTTCTAGAAGAGTCTTGGGGACAGGGGTGAGGTGGGAATTTCCAATCATAATGGAATTAAAAGTATAAATTTTTAGTTACATATTTTAAACTCTTCTGCCATGTAAGATTTTTTAAAAAATCAAACCATCTTATAGCTAATAGAAATTATTATTTGACTTCAAAACTTGGACTACTGAGATGAAGAACTCTTAATATGAACATTTTCCTTGTGACATGGAATAAAACAACCCCAGCAACGAAATTAAGAACATTTGTCAATGGCTTGCTTGAAACTATTTTACCTTGCACACATAATAAAAATGGAACTAATAGTAGCACTACAGGGCAAACCATAGTTTGATACAAATAGTTTAATGTGACCACATTTTTAGCCATTATTAATACAACTGTTTTGGTATTATAGAAGCAAAAACTTGATGCCAAACAAAAGCAGATTATTACAATAATATGTAATATCTTCCTGGGGCTAAAATAAAGCAATATATAAAGACAGGTTTATTTGTTGTCCAAAACATCAGCTGCCAGAGGATATTTACCAAAAAAGTTGTCTTTCTTTGAGTCCTAAAGTTGTAGAAAAAATAAATTGCCAGGATGACAGCACAAGATGGTCTCAGGGATAATGTCTTACCAGTGTGCAGTCTTAGAGATTTCTTTGTAAAATTTTTGTGTCTAACATAAGTAGTCCAGTGTTTCTCACCTTACATTGTTTTTCTTTCCCTTTAGACTTTGTTATAGACAATGGTGTAATTGAGATGTTATCTTTAAAATAAATGTTTAATTTCAGATGCTAAATCATGAAAATCATGACAACCCAAAAGAAAACAAACAGCTGGGAGTGGACAACAGTGTATCATCACAACACCCTTTCAACTTGAAACCTGTAATTACATATAGAACTCTTTTTTAATTTTAAATGTAAGTCTAAAAGGAAAGTTTAAACTCTGCAAACTTATTTTGATAGCACTACAATTATAATTACATTTCTTTAAGCAAAAGTTGTGGAAAACAGTAGCACTGTTTTAGTGATATACCTATCTTCTGGCATGAAATTCACTTTTGGTAGTACAAGTAGTATATAGCCTAGAGAAACACACATTATGCTGTCAAAGAAGATCAAGATAAACAGGAACTCATCCTGGATGCTAAGGTCAACCTTCATCACTTAGAGTAGCCAGAAGGTTAAAATGCCCAGTTATTATCCAGAAATACTCTTCATTTTTATATTGTTAGTTCGTGGTAGCCTCTCACACCCATTGTCACTATTGAACTCCAAGCTTTAGACTGAGTAACAACAGTTCTGAGCTGCTTATGAACAAACCATAAATGACTAGTTGTTTCTAGTTGGATGCAGGGCCTAGAAAAAATGGTAAATGCAAGTCAAAAGAGAACTAAAGGCAAGTTTGGAAGAGACAGAAAATTCACAAAAAAATGGAATATATAGCCAAAGATGAGACAGAAGACTTTGCTTGGCAATATAGAATGTGTTTTCAATTATGTGTACTTCAGGTCATTTGTTTTATTAGCATCGATAGGCTGAGCCTCTATTTTCTATCACTACCAGGTAACAACAAAATAGTACTTTATTCATAATCCAAAAACTGAATATTTAGCCTAAGATAACAGTAAAGTTTCCCCAAGAATTGCTTTGACCAGGTTGAAAAATGAGAAACCCCCTTTTTGAATTTAGATCTGGGCACGTCACTTATACTTCTGAACCTCAGGGTCCGGATTTAAACAGATAATACTTACCTAAAGATAAAAAGGATGTGTACAATCAGCACTTCATATAACTATTTTTATCACCCCCTCCACACGCACACAATTTTATGAAAACAATGGCACTCACGGTATCAAGACACATCTTTAGTGATAACTCATTGTAATCAAATTAAGACTTCTTCCAACATATACTACTTTCTAGCACTCAATCTTATAGCAATATACTAAGCCCTGTAGTTACACTACAAAAAAATAAAAAGACAAGAAAGTTTAATCTTCTAACTAAATGATATCACAAATACTGCATGCATTCCAACAATCTGTTTTTAGATGATATAAGAGTCTAACAGTTTGCCCTGGCTGGTGGCTCAGTGGATAGGCACCAGCCTGAGAAACCAGAGGTTGCTGGTTCTATTCCCAGTCAGGACACACAACCAGATTACAAACCAGGTCTCAAGAGAAGTCTCCAGCCAGGTCTGTAGCTGGAAGCAGGTGAAAGGCAAGCATACATTGATGTTTCTCTCCTCTGCCTCCCTTTTTCCCCTCTCTTTAAAAATAATAAATAAAATCTTTTTTTAATCCTTTTATAAAAAAAACCTAAAAGAATCCAACAGTTTGCTATTTTTCTACTGAGGGGTCTACACTCCTCAGGTATCTGGTTATTTTGATCTGTAAGAATATACTTTATATTTGCCCAGAGCATGAATTATGGAAGGAAGGGAGGGAGAAAGGCAGGGACGAAAAGTAGGAAAGGAGTCAGGAAGGGAAAAAGAGAGGCAAGAAAGAGTCCCCTTGTGAATAAAGCAGGAATATCAGGCAAGGGATGTAAATGCACTAAGTAAAACCAGTATAGGTTTAGGTGCCCCCAAACTCTGATCTTGATAACCTTCCTGAGGATAGATATATTCAGCCCATGGAGTTAGGAATTAAGCACTTGTGAGTTTGTAAGGATAGAAATTATAGCTAAAATCCTAGATCTAACTGGATCCCTATAATGTCTAATCATGCTGCAAAAGAAAAAAAATAATTTATTTTTAATATTATTAAAATAATATTAATAGAATAGTAACAGAATAATAATAGCTCACTTTGACCAACCCTGTCATTTTAAAAGTTGGACAAATTAAATATAAAAATTCTTAGTTGTACCAGAAAAGAGTATGTTCCTAAGAATGAGCAGAGGTTGAGCTCCCAAGTTTACAGCCTCACAGGGTGAGGAGAGCAAACATCTATCTAATCTACTTAGTCTCTCTGGCATTCACAGCATTCTGAGGGAGCTCCATCTCATATCAAACCTGTCTAGGTGTCCTAATTCTTCCAGAACTTTCCATTTTCTATTTTCTGTTCAATATTTTCCCCAGGGAAAATTCATGCTGAGCCGTTGCTTCCTCTCTTTCCATATACTAAGCAATCTCACTCCCTCCTATGGATTTAGTTAATATCTAAATATGAGTGACCTTCATAAACAAAGTCCCAGCCCAAGAAACTCCCATGAACAGATATCCCAAGTGCAAGCATCTAGGTCAAACATGTACTTCTTACTCAATTTGTATCTTCTTTCATAATCTTTGCTCTAATGATTTCTGCATCATTCAAGGGCCCCACAATACTGTGGTCCCACTTACCTATAGCAATATTCAACTTACATGTGACTCTTAATTCCTTTTACTCCCTCACCATCAGCCTCATCCAGTTAACCACCAAATTGATCCAGTGTCAAAACTATCCCCAATAGTTGTCAGTACTATCCCTGAAATCTATCAAATCTGCTTATTTCTCTCATCTATACCCTTATCTAGATGACAATACCCTTATCTAGATGTACCTGGAGTATGGAAAGCTCTCATGCTTCCATCTGTGCAATTCATTCTCCACAATAGTTTGAAACAATCTCTCTAAAACTCAAATCGGGTCATGCCTAGTCTTCAATACCTACCAACGGGTTCTATAAGAAAATTCAAATATCTATCATTGCATAATTCATCTGCAACATGTTTCTGACCACTCTCTCTACCTGGCCCTCTTCAGATTCTAGCGAGGCAAACTACTTTTAGGTATTTAAGCATATTATCCTCAGTACAGGTCTTTACACATGCTTTTAATTTTACCAGGAACTTGAACACACAGACCCCTCCCTGCTCATTTAACTTCTTCCACCTTTCTTTCAGTTCCTCATTTAATCATCTGTCCCCAGCAAGCATATCCTGATCCTTCAGCCTGAGTTAGTAAATTTCTTAGAAGTTTCCATAGTACCCTGTAATTCCCCTGAAGTGTGCTTAGCACGAAGTACCATAATTGGCAGTGGCCTCAACTGTCTTAATCACTTCTATATCTCCAGTGCTTCATACAGATCCAGGCACTTGTAATATTTAATTAGTAGATTAATGAGGTCAAAACTTTTGTGAGACCACAATTGAGAACCATCTGGATAATAAAGGGAAATGTGAAACCAGTTATTTTCTTCTAAAGTCCTTCTTTTAAAAAGTGATTCTCAATTAAGGTCTCCCTTACCTTCCATTAAAAAAAAGCTTTGATTTACCTCCCCCCCCTTTTCATTCAAGGTGTTTAATAAAGGATATGCACACTAAGTTAACAATAGTCTAGCCATGGCTAGCAGCAATATTGTGAAATTCTATACACTTCTATTAGCATTAATTGGCAACAATTGCCCCTGATGGACAAGCTATTATCTACCCTAGCCCTAGTTGTTTCATTTTGAATGCTTACCTATATCCCATTGTTCGAGCCAAAATCTTTTCTATTGTTGTCTTCCTGAGAGGGTGATTTATTTGATAGCTTGGTTGCAAACACAATTTCTTCCCAAATTATCCTATCTATTCCATTATTCTCTTTCTATTATCTTGAGACTCCAAAAGACTAAGTAAAAAGATGAGGTGCCAAATTCACTGTAAGTTTCAGAAACAGAGAGAGACATTGATGAATCTTTGATGAAATTTTGGGAATGTGTCCCTGTCTTTCCAATTAACTTTGATTGATGCCTATTTGATGAAGGATCGTGGTGAGACTTTGTCAATAAAGTCTCATGTAAATACACATGTGAATATTTAAGATCTGTCACTCGAAATGGTCTGGCAGAGTCTCAAAGTTTATTTTCTAAATTGTTCTCTATCATTAGTAGCATTGTATGAAGTGATTTTACAATTTACTCTAGGACTGAAGGGGAAATGTATAAGCACTATATAATTAGAGCAAACTGGATTACTTGGTTTTGGTAAGAGAGTGACCAAATATTCAATGATTAAGGAAGTCCAATATATAATACAGTAAGGATTTTAATAAATTTAATAATCTCTTTGAAATTAGATATATTCCAGTATGTACATGAATCAATGATCTATTAAATGTATACCTTTATATTTTACTTTAATTATTTCTATGCTGAAAGCCCTATTTTTATGCTTTCTATAATGTTCTTTCTTTATTTAGTATATTAATGGCATTTTATCTAAATGTAATCTCTGAAACCATTAGTGATTTCCAAAATGTTTTTGTTTTTTCTCTGAAATCCAGTTATGCATCAGCATTGTTTTTATTCATATATTACTTACATTTACTTTTAAATATATTATCTATGCTGACCACCACATAATATAATTGGCCTACTTTCATTTGGGAATTGAAATAATAGGTGTAAATTTCATAATGCTCTCACCCCTGAAAACTAACATACAATATTATAAAGGGAAAATATACCAGGCATTTTTTAAAAGATCACTGAAAAATTGACTTATTTAATGATATCAGATTTCATCTTGAGATATTTACTGCTCATATTCAATATTGAATCTCTAGCTCATGACACCAGATATTTTAAATCTAAATAAACATTGTAAATTAGTTTGGAATTTGACAATAATCAAATTCCCCAAGTCTGTTGGGATGGCAGAGTCTTTAGAGCACAATATATATTTCTGGCCCCAACCCCAAAACATCCTTGTTAATACATTAGAGAAATCCATTTTAAAAAAATGTTTCCATGAGAATATTTACGTGTGTTAGTTTTAATAATACTTACATATATAAATGTACTAAACTATATGTAAATTACTATGGTCTAACGCTTTGATAAGCAGTCAAAATATAAATAAATGCATGCATAGATAGGACATATGCTAACATTTTAATGGTGACCTCTGGTGAGGGTAAAAATGAAATGGGATTGGGACAGAACAGTCAGATTTTGATTACGGATATACATAATACTGTTATTTTATATTATTTTTTACATATTTAAAATATATTATAATATTTAAAAATACTGTCCCCAGATCATTCGAATCACCACCCATTTGGGAACTTTTAGAGTAATGGCTGGGAAAAGCAACTTATCACCCAAAATGGGGCATCTTTGAGAATTAAAGACAGTGCTATTACTAATTCCACCAGCCTAAAAGGCAAACTGGAAATGTATGGTCACCCTAGAAATAAATTGTTTTAAGTCTACTTAATGCATAAACTTCTTAACAGGAGAATTTATTTTCTATCATTTATTCTAATCTCCTTCTTTATAATTTATCACAGATAGAGGTTATTGATCTTATTTGCCCAATTCATTATACATTTTTAGCTGAGACACTTTAGAGTAATGTAATAATTTTCAAGAGGCATATAATAAATAATGGAAATATAGGAAAATTTTGAAATTACAATATTTCTGCCTAAGATGAAATAAGATGTGATTAGTCAGTCAACAACACCGTTAAATGATCGATATTTTAAAGCAACACATCGAGTGATGTGAAGTTGAAAACATATATATGGCCTTGACTTTAATAAATTTCTATTTTAGTGGATAAGCGCCGGCCTACAAACCCAAAGGTAGCTAGTTTGATTCCCAGCCAGGGCACATAACCAGGTTGCAAGCCAGGTCTCTAGTCAGGTCTCCAGCAGGAGGCAGATGAAAGGCAACCACACATGGATGTCTCTCTCCCTCTCTGCCTCCCTCCCTTCCCCTCTCTCTAAAAATAATAAATAAAATCTTTAAAATAAATAAATAAATTTCTATTTTAACTAACTTTACAGACAAAATACATAAAATAAACCAAGAATGCAGGTTTTATAACTTCATAAAAACAAAATGAAAAGTAGTCACTTTTTTTAAAGCCAACTACTAGTGGATAGTCAGGTTAAACACAGTGAGTAATGCAATGACCCCCAGTGCCAACTCTGTGAGCTCAGGCTCTTCTTCCCACATGTGTGTCCTTGCTGTCAGCACAGGCTCTGTCTGGATGGACTCTTGCTTCTCCAGACTTTGGACAATGCCACCGCACCATGGGAATGATCTCTGCTTTGTACTATTTGGCCTAAGACGCAGGCTCAATCTGTTTCAGTTAGAAGGTTTTATATAACTAAGATAGAAAAGCCCTTCCAAATGCACTTAATGAAAAAAAAAAAAAAAAAAAAGGCAATTTGTTGGCTCAGGGAGGTGAATAGTCCAGATGTAGCTTAATCTAGGGCTCAAATGATACAATCAGGACCCACTTTACTTTCTGGTCTTCTTAGTTCTTTTTCCAGGGTTGGCTTCAATCTCAACCCATCTCTCCTCTTAGCAGCTAAATTACTTCCAGCAATCCCCAAGCTATTACCCTGGAGAATCACATACAGAGGAAAAGAAATTGACTGTTTCCTAAAGCTTCAGAACAGAAATCCTGGTTTTAAGATGAAGTTTCAACTGTGACTCACCTGACTTGAGTCAAGTATATTGCTCTGGGTCAGTCATGGCTGGGGATCAATGTGTGGGTGAGTTTACCCTAAAAATCCTATGGGTTTACCCTAAAAGTCCTATGCTCTACTGAATTACCTCATGTAAGGTATACAGGCTGTTAGCACTTGTAGGTGGTTCCCCAAAATAAAATGGGCATTTTGTAGCAATAGAAAATGAGAATGAATATTGGATGGACCAAAAAAGGAAAGAAAAAGGAGGCAACAGTGAAAGAAAGAGGATGGAAGAGAGAGAAGAGATAGGCAAAGGAAAAAAGGAAAAAAGAAAGAGGGAAGGTGAGAGGGAAAGAGGGAAGAAGGAAGGAAAGAAATGGAAAATATTCCAGTAGGACAGTTGCATTTAGATAAATGTTTGATAAGCAACTCTCTGAACAAACAAACAAACAAGCAAACAAATAATGAAGTCTTTCTCTGTGGTGTTTGACAATTTTTCATGCCCCAAATTCTCCCACCCTGATAATTTCAAAATATCAGTACACTTAATGCAGAGTTGAAGAGGAACTACGATGCATAGTATCTACATGTGCATAGAGATACAATTGACAATAATAACCTCAAAAGTGATGATAATAATACTAGACTGGGACAAAAATAATGGTAAAAGAATTAGAAAATCAATGCTTTCAGTATGTGTTAACCATGTGTTTAAAGTGATTGACTTGCTTATAATTTATATAATTTAATTTTTAATAATTGCTGAGTTTATGCAGCATCTCAGAAAACCCTTGAAAATTTACAAGTTGGCTCTTTCCTGCTGGTACAGCCTGGCTGCAGCACATCAGTAGCAGAACATGTTTTTAAATTTCTTCCAAAAAATCACATATACCAAGTAGATGCTGTTGTGTGGTGCTTTCCACTAAAGATTTGGAGGAGTGAAGGACTTTTCTTTTTAATTAAAATGCAAACACTTCAAATTGACTATTATATATTACTGTTCTTTATCTCCTGCACTACTACAACTTTCACATTTTTTTTATAGTTCATTTTACCTCAGGAAGTGTTCCTGCTTTTTAAATTCTCAAAGATTTCTCTTTTCTCTCATCTTACAGATGTATTCCCATAAATGTGTTCCCGCTGCACCCCAACTACACCCCAACAATTCTTCTCACTCACTTATGAAGAACAATTTAATTTATTCAACCTTTATACCCAAATACAACTGCAAGTCTATTGTTTGATTCTCAAATCAAATGTGGCAGAGTTTATAAAACCACAGCGTTTGGACCATCTGCTTAAGAAACAAGGAGGGTTGTTTAAAATGATGACACCTCAGTACTGACACGGATTTTATTGAATGTTTGGGGAGAGGGTCCAGATACTTCCTTGTTTACTGAACAATTCAGGTGCTTGGTGTAATGCCATCAGTACAGGCTCAACAGAACAGGCTACTTAAAAGATTATATAGAACCCTGGCTGGTGGCACAGTGGATAAGGTGCCTTCCTGTGAACCCAAGGTTGCTGGTTGGATTCCCAGCCAGGGCACATAACCAGGTTGCAAGCCAGGTCTCCAGCCAGGTTCGTGGCTGGAGGCAGGTGAAAGGCAACCATACATGGATGGTTCTCTCCCTCTCTGCCTCCCTCCCTGCCCATCTCTCTAATGAATAAAATCATTAGAAAAAAAGAAAAAGAAAAAAAAGAAAGAGCCCTGGCTGATGGCTCAGTGGATAGGTGTCAACCTGCAAACCCAAAGGTCACTGGTTCGATTCCCAGCCAGGGCACATAACCAGGTTGCAAGCCAGGTCTCCAGCCAGGTCCTTAGCTGGAGGCAGGTGAAAGGCAACCATACATTGATGTTTCTCTCCCTCTCAGCCCCTCTCCCTTCCCATCTCTATAAATAATAAATAACATCTTTTAAACATATATTAAAATTAAAAAAAAGATTTTATATATATATACAATTTTTAATCTGTCATGTACCTCACCATGTCTTTCTCCCCAAGCTCTGATGACTATCTGAGTAGCCTACACAAACTTAAACACTCAACCTAAACGAAGGCTTGTAGAAGCCCTTTCTCCCTGATCTAGCCTTAAGTCTTCCCTAACTTTCACTTTATTCTCTCTATTTACATTTAGTTATTAGAGCACTCAGCCCACCATCTCAGTATTTAAGTGATTGTTTTTCCTTCCACTCCTCTTAATAGACTGAAATCTCCTTGAAATCCGAGACTGCTTCCTGTACATCTGGGAACCCCCTATGCTTAGCGTAATGCTGAACAAACAGTATGCATTTCATAACTTTTTTATTTCTTTTTTTACTGGTGAAGCAAATGAAGAAAGAGAAGTGGTGGGGAGTAAAGGAAAGAAATGTGGGGGAGATGTCAAAAAATGTAGAAAAGAAGCTGAAAAAGAAAACAAAATGGATTTTTTTGTTTAAATTCTCATTTAGGCTTCAATTCTTATTTTATTGAATAATCTTATTTTGACTTCAGAAAATTCAGATCTCTAAAAATTAAAGGCCCTGAACTTTTATTAGACTAGAAATTTATTTTATTTCAGGTATCCATCAAAATATCAGATTATAGCATTGTAGATAACATAAATTTAACAAGGCCTGCTCAACATTTTTCACATTTTCATACATAGTCCAGAAACTATTTTATGTCAAATAAACACTAACATCACAAATCAGGTGTGATACAGTGCCAAATGAATTTCAAGTTGGCAGAGATCACACACAGCTTCTATGGACCAAATAATAGGAGCCTGTTCCTTGCCTTCTGTGGAGACAGTTACCCATTATTTATTTAAAAAAGAAAAGAAAAACAAGTGAAGCTATTTCTTTGATTTTAAAGAGCCCACAGCCTAAGGCATTTCTTACCAGTTTGTGCACAGGGTCTCTGTATAGCCCCAATTATTCTTTAAAAATCTTTGAATTCCACACTAAAAAGAATAAAATAAAATGTCCACTACATTTGTGAGTTTTGTTAGATAATTTTAGTGCCCATATTTGCATTTATATTTATAATCAAACTGCCTCCAGGCAATTCAACTTTAGGTGTCCCAGGCATATACAAGAAAGATACCAACTTAACATATAAATTCTGTATTTTGCACCAAAGCTAACTAAAGGCAAAATTATACTAGAAAGTGCTACATGGACAAATGTTTTCCACTTATTTAAACAGGAAAAAAAGATAGGAAATCTCAAGTCACAGAGGCCAAGAACAGTTGAGTCATGTCAAAATCAGAAGAATAGGAATATAGCAATCAAAATCATAGTCACAGTGGGAATTGCAATTTAATTTCAGCAGAATAATCTTATCTGCTATACGACATTAACGTTAATTTGAATTTTATCACATTTGCAGGTGTTTTTATTCCATGTGTACATTTTGTTTTAAAGTTAAATAAGGAGCCCTGTCTGCTGGCACAGTGGATAAGGTGCTGGCCTGCAAACCCAAAGGTTGCTGGTTTGATTCCCTGCCAAGGCACACAACCAGGTTGCAAGCCAGGTCCCCAGCCAGGTCCAAAGCTGGAGTAGGTGAAAGGCAACCATACATTGATGTCTCTCTCCCTCTCTGCCTCTCTCCCTTACCCTCTCTCTAGAAAGGAATAAATAAAATATTTTAAAAATAAATAAATAAAAGTTAAATAAAGTTGGATAAGGAAAAAGCATGAAGAATTTACCCTCTTTTTAGGTTAGACATGTAGTCAACAGTGCGAACAAAACTATGCAATAAGACTGGCAAACCATTATTAACCAATGTTAACCCAATAAATTTAAAAAAACAAATATATATATATATAAAGATAGGCAAACCATGAGAATATTTTCTTTTACAAAGAAAAGAAACACTATTATAATAAAGTGTGGTGATAACATGTCATCTTATTCACTCAGAAAGACAAATGACAAACTTGGTTGAGTTACGTGAGATCTTGATATGAGTTTAATGAGGATGTGCTGATTACAAAGTCCTCTCATTTTCTCTTTTATGTTTATTCTGCTTAGCATTATTCACCACACTGTGTAGAAATGTGTCTTCATAAGAACCACTTAGTAGTTAAGAGGGTGGGCCCTGTATGTCTGTCTAGGTTGAAATATTGACTGCTGCACGTTGTCTGTGGCAGACTTAGGTGCTCACCAATCCATTCCCTTCTGTGAGTTCACAGCACAACTACATCTCCCAGGTTTCTTTAATAGAAGTTTGAACCATATGACTGAGATGGACAATGGATATAAGGAAAAACATGTTTGCCATGTCCAGGCCTGCTTATAGTCTTCCTGATCAATCCTTTAGTCTCTTTAGCCCTTCCATAATGACCTTAAGAAATAGGCACTCCTGACATTGTATTATACAGTATTATGGCTATAAGATGAAAGCAACCCGAAAACCTGAGCCATCACTCTAAGGAGGGCTTCCTGAACCATCAGAGGCTAGAACAGAAGCAAGAAATAGACCCAATGTACTTTATTCTGTTAGGCTCTTACATTTCTTTTATTTCTTGGCTATAGCATCATGGCCTCAACTCTCCTGGTGAATGGAATAACCACACAACCCTGGACAAGTTAACCTCAGTGATCAGTGTTACACTTTTTCTCATTCATAAAACTAGAATAAGTACAAGAATCAAATGAGGTAATTCACATAAAGCTCTAAGAACAATACCTGCTGCTGAGGAAGCATTTTGTCGGTCTTTCTACCCACCTCTACTATGGTTTCTTGAACTTAATGTCTTTGTCCATAGTGGGTGCTTAAAAATTTTGTTTTATTGGTGAACCTAGTACCTCTACAAAACTGAATGTCCTATCAATTTCATCTCTAGGCTGTGTTTAATTTATGTTAATGTTCTTGCTTCATAATAATTATTGAGAGTTTACTGCAGCAAACATATATAAAAGAAGTATTGTTTTCTGTAGTCTCTTATCTCTTCCCTTAGATCTTCTTTTTCTCTATTGTTTGCTACCCTCAAGCATTAAAAATATCTATCTATATTTTATGTCATAACTAGACATGATTTAATTAAATTAAACACTTTAATTTAAATTGAGTATCCTTGTGTAGAATAGGTCTCTCTGTGACATTTATAATATAGGAGAAATACAACATTGAAATTTCATAAAACCAGCAGCTAAATAATTCCAATGAATCCTATTATTAGTCAGTTAATTTAGATAAAAATGACCTTATGAGAATTAACATTTCCTTTGCCTCAACCTCATGGACCTATGATGTGCTTTTCTGTCCTAAGCTAAAATGGGATGCATGCAGCTTTTATTATGCATGGATGCATCTTCTTGTCAGCTGTCGCTACTGCTCTCCTTGGGAATTGCTCTTTTGCTTATTTACATATTAGCATCTGCCCCAGGTGCTTAGGGGCAAAATTCAAAGATACTCTATTAGTACATCTAGCAATTGACTTGATCAAGAAGGAAACTGAATTATTGAATAAGTATATTAATTTATTTGTCTGCGAATTTCAAATATGCATACCACCACTGTAGTTTCCATTGCAAGTTGAAGTGAGAATATCACATAAATGACCTGAGATGTGAGGTGGGGGTGGGGGAATATTCAAAGTAACAGAACAGCAGAATTTTGCTCAAGAGTTCAGAAAAGAATCACAAATACTGCAGCCTGTTTTGCAAAGAAAGAATAGAGAAATAAAAATATCAAATTATTAAACTGCTGCATTTACCAATAAATCCATAAACTTTCTCAATTACACTCGAACATCCACAAAGGGTACCTTTCTTGGAAGCATTTTTTATAAACAATTAACTGTATGTTTCTTGATAATAGATATAAGTGAACTAATGAATAGGAAAACTTACCAATTTCCACTTGTAATCATAGCTAGAA